>PVJH01000216.1:207086-337315 GCA_004026705.1 Nesogale talazaci
CCCCCCCCCCCCCCCCCCCAACCATCATGGTCCCAACTCTACCTTAATCCAGATGGACTGGAGAAGGTACACTAGTACAGAGGGGAGCTGGAGATATGGGAAAACCAAGATGGATGAGTCCCTTCGGGCCAATGGTTAGATTGGAGATGCTGGAAGGGTAGAGAGATGGAACCAATGGCAAGGATATACACACAAGCTCCTGTTTGAAGGACAGGCATCAAAGGAGTGGGTTGGGGGAGAGGTCAGGCAGTGTAAGATATGACAGAACAATAACAATGTATAAAGTATTGAGGGTTGGTGGGGAGGAGAGACAGGGGAAGAGGGGAAGGGATGGAAAAGCCGATACTAGGGGCTTAAGGGAAAAGGTAGACAATTGGAGAACGATAATAGAAGTGGACATGTGAAGGTGCTTGATACAGTATGTTTATTTATGTGAAAAATGATGTATGAGCCCCCAATAAAATAATTTTTTAAAAAGGAACCAAAAAAATGATTTAAAAAAACAATAGAAATCATTTTTTGGGGGGGGCTCTTACAGCTATTGTAACAACCCATACATCCACTGTATCAAGCACATCTGTATGAATCTGTATATATGCCATCATCCTTGGTAAAATATTTTCTTCCTAATTGAACCCTTGGTACAATTTCCTCTTTTTTCCCCTCCCTCCTTTCCCCACACCTCACTCTGTTAAAATCTTGATCAATTATTGTTATTTTTATATCTTACTATCCACTGTCTCCCTTCACCCATGTTTCTGTTGTTCATCGCTGGTGAGGGTGGGGGTAGCAATTGTTATATGTTGATCACTGCAATCAGTTCCCCCATTCCGCCCCCCCCCACCTTTCCCCCACCCTCATGGTATCACGTCTCGCATTATTGTTCCTGCAAGACATATCTGTCTTCAATTCAGTGTGCTGAGAGCCCATCTGTACCAGTGTAAATGCTGTAGTCTAGCTGCATTTGTAAAGTGGAACTGCGGTCATGATGGGGGTGGGGGCATGAAAGAACGAGAGGAATATTGTAAGCTTTGTCAGTGCTATACTGCACCTTGGCTGGTTCATCCCTTCCTTGTGACCTTCTGTCATGGGATGTCCAAATATCTAAGTACAGATGGAGGGTCTCCACTCTGACATACCTCATTCACGTCAATATGTTTATTTTAGGTCTTCTGATGTCTCCTGATACTCTATCCTGCCAAGAGTTTGTGATTACACAACATGGTGCTACTCCTAAGCTAGAAGTTTACTTGTTTATCTTCAAGTCTTTAAGAGCCCAGAAACTATAACTTTCAATAGCCAGGCACCATCAGCTTTCTTCACCACATTTGTTAATGCACCCATTTTGTCTTCAATGATCGTGTCAGGAAGGTGAACATCACAGAATGCCAGGTTATCATAACAAAGTGTTCTTGAGCTGAGGGAATAATTGAGTAGAGGCCCAATGTCCCTCTGCTACCTTAATACTGGACATATAAATATAAGTACATAGACCTATGTCCCTATCTTTACATATAGTTGTCTGTATTTTTATTGATGAGTTCTGAGAGTTCATTGCATGTTCTGGATATAAACCTCTCTCGGTTACACGATTTTCAAATATATTATCTTATTTGTAGACAAATGACTATCTCACACACTGTCTCCCATAGGAATAATCAGATAGACAAATCATGTAGCGATCTAGTGCTTTTGCTGCTGTTAGTTGGTATAAAGTGGATTCCCATGCAAGCAATCCACATGTCTGGATAGTGGAACTGCTGAATAGACGTCTCAGGGCGGACCTTTTGAAAGCAAGTCTTTCGGCTTGTCTTCCAATGTACATCAGATTGGGTTAAGCCGCAACTCATTTGGCTAGTGGTGTGGAGTTTAACCATTTCTACCACACAGGGACTACTATTCTGTGAGTTTTCTTTTACTTTTTTTTTTTGACACTGTCAGTGTAGCAAAGTTTTAAATTTTAAGGGAGCTCAATTGATCAATTTTGTGGTTTGTGCTTTGGTACCATATTTTATAGAAAATTCCTAGCATAAAGTCATGAAGGATTACACCAATGCTTTTAAGAGCATACACGTTCAGCTCTTACATTTATATCTATTATATATTTTGAGTTCATTTTTGTGAGGTAGGGGTCCAAATTCATTATTCACTATACAGCCACACAGTTTTTGTCATAGCATTTGTTAGAAATATTATACCTCTTTCATTGAATCGTCTTTACAACTTAATAAAAAGTCAATTAACATTAATTATAAGAGTTTTAATTCTGGGCTAACAATTCTGTTCCATTAATTTTCATGCCAATCTTTATATCAATAGCACATTCTCTTAAATACTATATGCTATTAGGTATACCTATATTTTATTTATATAACTTTCGGATAGTATTGACATTAACTATTTATATGATTCTATTTATATGATTTTGGGTTTATATATAAAAAGTCTAATAAAAATAAGTGCATCGCATGGTAGAGATCGTGTCTGCCCTGAGCTCACCATCCTGAAGTCAGACACTGGGGGTATGCAACAGAGCAGAAAGGGGAGCAGAACAATGATGTCCCCAGGAAACACCAAAAATAGATTGTGGGGCCAGGGTGCAGTTTCCCATCAGACTGTACTGGAAAACACTCATAACGGATGACAAATAGACCTTGAACTATCTATAGGGTTTGTGGTTGTTGATGTTATTGCCTTTCTGTTGTTGTTTTAGCTACTGTTTTATTTTTACAGTCTTGTGTCGGGGCATATTGTTATCGTGGCATCTCTATCTGGAAGGGATAGGTAGGATAAACAAGCCGTAAAAGAGAAGAACAGGATGACAGTTATGGAGGGACATGTGAGAGGGGAAAAGCGGGGAAAGGGAGTGGGTGTTAACAAACCCAGGGACAAGGGAACAACAAGTGATTGAAAATTGATGGCAAGAAGGGTATAGTAGGGCTGGAAGGGCTGTATCAAGGACAGTGCAGCCAAGAGGAATTCCTGACATCCAAATGAAGGCCAAACATGATAGTGGGAGAAGAGGAAAGTAAAAAGAAATAGAGGAAATAACTAGGAGGCAAAGGGCATTTATAGAGATCTAAATACAAGCATATACATATATAAATATATCTATATCTGCTGAAGGCAAAGAGATCTATGTACATATATTTATAGGGTTAACATTAAGGAAACCCATCGACAGTGGGCCCCTACTCATGCACTCCCCCATTCAAGAACACTTTGTTCTAATAATTCGGCAGGCTGAGATGCTCAGCTTCCCAAAATGATCACTGAAGACCAAGCGGGTACATAAGCAAATGTGATGAAGAAAGCTGATAGTGCCTGGGTATCATAAGATATAGTGTCTGGGGTCTTAAGGACTTGAAATAAACAAGTGGCCATCTAGCAGAGAAGCAACAAAGCCCACACGGAAGAATCACAGCAGCCTGGGTGATTACGAGGTGTTAAGGGGATCAGCTATCAGGCATCAAAAAACAAAAAAAATCATATCGTTTTGAATGAGGGGGAGTGCAGAGTGGGAATACAAAGGCCATCTGTAGGCAACTAGACATTCGCTCACATAAGACTCTCAGGGAGGGAATTAGCCAGTCAGGGTGCAGCATGGCAAGGATGAAGCATACATTGTTCCTCTAGTTCTTAAATGCTTCCCTCCCCCACCCCCTCTCCACTATCATGACCCCAGTTCTACCTTACAAATCCTGCTGGACCAGAGAATGCACATTGGTACAGATAAGTACTGGAAACATGGGGAATCCAAGACAAAAGAATCTCTCAGGGCCAGTGGAGAGAAGGGTGATAATGGGAGGGTGGAGGGAAGGTAGGGTAGAAAGGGAGAACAGATTGCAAGGATCTACATAGAACCTCCTCCCTGGGGGGCTGCACAATGGAAAAGTGGATAAAGGGAGACGTCAGACAGTACAAGATATGACAAAATAATTTATAAGTTATCAAGTGTCATGGGGGAGGGCGGAGTGGGAAGGGAGGGGGAAAATGAGGAGTGGATACCAGGGGCTCAGGTAGAAAGCAAATGTTTTGAGAATTATGGTGCAAACAAATGTACAAAAGTGCTTGACACCATGGAAGTATGTATGGATTGTGATAAGAGTTGTACTAGTTACCAATAAAATGATTTAATTAAAAATAAGTACTTATTTCACTATTTTTGTTTTGGCTTTTAAATTAATACATTAATTTTTACCAATATAAATGGCAACTCTCTAATCTCTTCCCATAATCGTTTTCTCCGGTCTTCTCTGAATAAAGCTATTGGCATACATTTCTTCCACTTCTGTTCTGAAGTTATATTATCTGAATTTACAGATAATATATTATTTTATTTTTCGAGTTTTATAATTTATATGTAGGTGGAAAATTGTGTGCTAATCTTTTGCTATGCAGAAGAGTACCTTTTTTAGAGTACTAACTTGAGTGGATGGAACTTTCATGAAGACACCATTAAAGCCAGAGCCCCTTCCTACTTACTCATTCCCCCCAAATGTCAGACATCACTACTAGACTCAAAAACTGTTGGTTGAAAGAAAGTCATACTGTTGTTAGAAGTGTTCCTTCAACTTATTTCCATAGTTCTTTAAAATCAAGATATACGTACTTAACCTGTACTCTTGACATGCTAAGAACTGGTCTTGAGAAGCACTAGAGGCAGCAGAATTAATAAGTAATTATTGTCTATCTGTATATCATTCTCTTGTGATATATGTGTTGGTGTGAAGCTGAAAGCTATGTCACTTACCTTTCAAATATCAACAGCATGACCCAAAGTGGGCCATTATCAGCAGAGCTTTCACAATAATGATTTTCTATGGAGAAGCAATAGTCTGTCTATTTAAGAGGTCTTAGCCACTGAAAACCTTACAAAGAACATCAAAACATTGTTATTCATTGAAATAAGCAGAGCAGAATATTGTCAGAGATGGTGTCAGGAGACGAGCGCTTCAAGTCAGAAGGTATTTGAAATACGGCCAGCAGAAGGCTGCCTTCTCAAAATAGAGTCAAGCATAATGGTGCACATGGGAGAGATGTCTTTGACACCTTCATTCACTAAAGGGAAATGACTCAGGCTGGATCTGATCTGGTTTCCAAATTTTCCTATATTTCTAGTTGTGATGTGGATTTTGTTTTTTTGTCCATATTACGGTGTGTTGCAGGGGTGTAATGTGATTGCAGGTCTCTGTCTTGAGGTTGTGCTATATGTTTTCCCCTTTGGGGGGACATGAAACCCAGCCTTGATGAAACTGTGGGGATAGGATGCAGGCTAAGGGTTCTAGGAAGAGGGGTGCAGTGGTAGAGAGGTACAGTGGTAGAGGGATAAAAGGGAGATGATGTCAAGGAGTCTGAGTAGAAAAAGAATGTTTGAAAACTGATTATGGTAACCATGGTACAATTCTACTGGCTGTGACTGAACTAAGGAAGGATATGTTATATGTATTATATCACAATTAATAACTTTTAAAGAGTCTGAGATCACATAGGTCCACTTCTTACTTTATGATAGGGAACTGAAAGCCCCCAAATATTAAAGTGATATTCGCAAAGTGGCATGGATGGACAAACCACAAACGTAACTCGACTCTTCTGACTTCTACTTCAGGTCTCCTGGTGCTATCTAAACCAAAGGTGACAACAAACTCACCGACTGCTCGCCAGAAGGATGTCTTGGTAGTCTAGAGTTTTGCTTTGACTTATCAAGTCAGAATTCACTAGATGACCTTGAGTTCGGTTTATCTGGCTTCTGTGTTGTCCCCACAGGGCACAGTTTAATCATGGAAAAAGAGCCAAAGAGACTTTCTTTTACTGTACATGGTTACAGTCTCAGAAACCCCAAGGAGCAGTTCCACCCTGTTGTCTAGGTTCACTACGATTCAGAATAGGCCACATAATAGTGAGTTTTGTTGTCAACTTTAATTTTTCAGTCAAGGTCCTTTAAAATATCACCTTTGAGGGATATGGATTTGTGATTCTTCTCTATTTCATTAAATAGTAGCGTTTGTAAACATTCTTGGTGCACTAGCCAATCACAATTTCCCCCTTTTGATGATTAACAAAAGTCACATGCTTTTCAAGAGTCTACCCTGCAGTAAATTGTATTTTCCAAAGACGATCACAAGACTATGCACCACTTTTCACAAGGTCTTTCTACATTGTGAAGTCTCTCTGCCCCTTTACAACCTCTATGACTGCCTTATCCAATGAATATGGATTTGATTTTATATAACTTTTGAGATATGGCCTTTAGGCAATATGGCTTGCATGGTTCTCGATTTCCTAGGATGCTTTCCATAGCCACCACACTTGTGAGGAAGTCGTGCATCCCAGGAGAAAGGCCAGGCATAAATGGCACCAATTCCAGCTCTTGTAATCTTGCCAGACAATAGTGAACATTAACACTAGATGTGTGAGTGAAAAACTTTCAGAAAATTTCACCTTATGACTTCAGGTTTTCTATCAGAATGCCAATTAGCACTTCATTTGATTTTCAATTACTTCCTAGAGCAGTGGTTCTCAACATTCCTAATGGCACAACCCTATGATACAGTTCCTTATGTTGTGCTGACCTCCAACCATGAACTTAGTTTCATTGCAACTTCATCACTATCATTTTGCTACTATAATGCTGCTACTATTGTGAAATATAGTGTGAATATCAGATATGCAGGATGCATTTTCATTGTGACAAACTGAACGTAATGAAAGCCTAGTGATTCATCACAAAACAGTATGCAATTATATATTGTGAAATATTTGTGTTTTCCGATGGTCTTAGATCCTTTGGAAGGATCATTTGATCCCCAAAGAGGTCATGACCCACAGGTTGAGAACCACTGCTATAGAGGGTTATAAGAAAATTGATGGCAGTGGAATAAACATGTATGCACACAAAAGGGAAAAGAAGATTTTATGTAAACATCACAAATAACCAAGAAACTTCCGGACCTGCCAACATGGACGGCATTGACACAGCCAAGACTGTAATTTGGACTTTTCAGCCTCTAGAACTTTGAGAAGATATTTATAATCTTTGAAGACACCTACTTGAGGTATTTCTGTTACAAGAGCATTAGGTAACTTTGGTAATATGTCATAATAAAAAGAGATTTAATTATAACTATCTAGTTGTACATATTCAAGGGGCGGAGACCAAAAATATTCACAAAATACCAACTTACCTCTTTTAGCGTCTAGAGGCATTCAGGTAGAAACTTATAGCTATGATCAAGGTTTTTCTGCTTTTTTTTTTTTTTTTTACAAAAAAGTGCCCTTGAAAATTCTCTGTAGTGGAAGAGACTAATGCAAATAAAAGAGACTACTGTATTGAAACTATAGATCAGCTGGGCGCCCTCACAGGGTAGTGGTTACAGGTTGTGCTGCAATCCATATGGTCAGCAATTCCAAACCACCCACAGCAATGTGGGCCAACGACTGGACTCTCTATTTCCATGAACTTTTACAGTCTCAGAAACTCACAGGAGTCTCTGTGAATCAGTATTGACTCAATGGCAGTTTTGGTACATCAGATGTTGTGTCTATTTCTGATGGAGTATACATTTAGTAGTTGAGATTTTTTCCCCCTTGCTATCGATCAAAATCAATTGCCCTGGAAAGTAGCATTCAGATTGGAACCTCTGATATCTGAAAATATAAATATTTTATTAGCAGAGAAGTTTTGGAATTTCTATTTTTTTCCTTTAGACATAAACTGAGCTGGTTTAAAGGTGTTTGACTAAGTGTTCTCATTCAGATAAACTCAGTACTTGAGTTTAAAAAGATTTTCCCAACAATGTCCCTGGTTTCCTCACTTGTGTTATGTGACTTGCCTTGAAGAATGCTATTGTCATAATTTTGCAGTCAATTTATATTTTCTTTTTTGCAGAGATGGCAGGAGTAGGGTAAAAACTGACAGTTATCTGAAATTCTTGAATTGTGTAAGACACAAATTACTACTTTGGTGTATATACCTATGAGCTCTCAATCACCCACAATCTGAACACAGAATGCAACCTCAAGGTGCTTTCTGAAACACAAAAGAATGGAGGCTTATCGAAGAATTGATGCCTTTTTGATAACTATACCTAAGAAATGAAAAAGATGGTTTAGACCCCGTCAGACAATTCCAGTTTAGATGACTGTATTTTTTAAAGACACAAGGGAAAACTTACTACCTCTGTGTATCATTGTTATCAGACCACTGGGTACGGGAAGGAATATTATATATACCACAGTAACACAACCCGTGAATTCACATTTAAGGTTGAGAAGGTGAATCTCATAAAATGTAAATGTGACTCAGAGTCTGTCCTTGTCATGAATGTACCCGTAGTCCATTTCTTCAACAGAACAGGTGATCCTGATTGTTGCCCTTGGCCTCTTGTTTTGTATATCACACTTTGTACAGCTGAGTCGTCCGGGGGCCATAAACCTGCCAACTGTATGGGACACCATTGCTGATCAAAAAGCAGGGGAAATAAGCAACTTCTTATCAATGTCTGAGGAGCCACCAGACTGCAAGATGGTACAGCCTTGACCTCAGTCACAGTACCTTAATTGATTCATAATTAGAGTATCACTCAGTAAAGGGCATTGGTTCATTGTATGTGAGACAGGCAATGTAAAATGCTTGATCTATTGTAGATGTTTCTCCAGTTAATAGGTCCATGGCAAGGGCTGTTTATTGTAGAGACATGCTTGGTTTTATCTACTTGAATTGATCCTGCTAGCTGCTTTGGCAACAATGACTGGTCTCAGGTTATTTGATAAGCCTGGCACTATCATAAGGGATGTTTAAAATAGTCATAGGCTCGGGCATTCTTAGTTTGGGGCAGGATTATCTCATTATGATAAACAATGAAGAGTGGTATGATGCAATGGCAGAAGGGAGGGGAGTAAACAGATTCATTTTGGAGGCATAGTTTTAGAGAACCCAGAAAGAGTTTCCCAATGCTTGGCGCATGTATAAAAAGAATGATATGGGAGGGGAGGGAAGGGCCTTATTTTAAAGTTTGGATTCTAGTTCTTCTTTTATAGTTTTGTACCTATTTTCTCAATACTAACACAGGACCCATGATGTTCCCTGGAGCCATTTAGTGGCACAAATAATTAAGAACTTGACTACTAGCCATCTAAAACCCACCCAGTGCTGCCTTGGGAGACAGGTCTTGAAAGTGGTTTTCTTAGTTTTTGTTTTGTTTTGTTTTTTGTTTTTGTTTTTTTTTGGGTATCACTGGCCTCTGGTAGTCATGGGCGCTACCAAGCGCTGCTCCTGAGAGTCACCGCTAGATTTGAACCACCAAGCCCGCGGGCCGCAGACCCACATTCAACCACTTACACCACCCGGGCTCAGCCCAAAAGTGGCTTTCTACAGGGCATAGACTTGAAAATGCATCAGAGAAGTTCTGCTCTACATTATGAGTTCAAAACAACTTGACAGCAAATATTGCCACCGCCATGACCTTGATGTTCCCTAGTCTATTTTGCAGGGTCTGAGGGGAATTTGTGAGAGTAGCTGAGACAATTTTGGGTCATAATCTGGAGTTGAAATTTCACCCTTTGGGGCTACTGAAATGTGCATTCTTCATATACTTCTCTCCGTGCTTTCTGTCCAGAACTGTACACCAAGGACTGGTCTCTATGGGATGCAACACAGTCCACAGGAATTTTCAGATATGGCCCTTCAGGCTCTGTCTTTCTTCTTTGTTCTCTGGTTCTAATCACACACACACACACACACACACACACACTCTCACACTGATATATCAATATATCAGTTGCTGCTGTCATTGTTGTGGCTAGGTGACCTCGGACCCATTCCCATTGAAAACAATCCCATAGACAACAGAAGTTAGCACCGTCTGGCCTTGCACGATCCTCACAATTATTTTTACATATGAGCCCGTGGTTGCAGCCATTGCATCAATCCATCCTGTCAAGAGCTTTCCTCTTTTTCAGCTGCCCTTTACTTTACCAGGCACCATGTCCTTTTTCAGGGACTGGTTTCTCCGAATCACATGTCCTAAGTACGTAAGAGGATGTCTCCCCATCTTTACTTCTAAGGAGCACTCTGCTTGTACTCCTTCCATGACAGATCTGGTTGTTCTTTGGGCAGCCTTCGATGTTCTTCACCAGCTCCAGGACTCCGATGCGTTGATGCTTCTTCTGTTCTCCTTATCCAATGTTCAGCTTTCCCATGCATGTGAAGTGACTAAACATACCAGGGCTTAGGTGAGGAGCACCTTTCTCCTCAAAGTGACAACCTTGCTTTTCAACACTTTAGAGAGGTCTTGTTCAGTCAATTTACCCTGTGCAATGGATCTTATTCTTTCATGACTGCTACTTCCATGAGCACTAATTGTGGATGCAGGGAAGATGAAATCCTTGACAACTTCATCTTTTCTCCAGTTTGCCATGTTACCAACTGGCCTAGCAATGTAGTGTTTGACTTTCTTCACATGGAGTTGCAATTTGCTTTGAAGGCTGCAACAGCATTTGCCAATGTAGAGTTTTCACCGGGATAATTCCCTTTAAAAAATCCTCTTATTGGGGGCTCATACAACTCTTATCACAATCTATACACATATCCACTTTATGCCAAGCACTTCTGTATGTCTGTTGTCCTCCTCATTCTCAAAACACTTGGTATCAGCTCCTCATTTTCCCCCTCCCTCTCCATTCCCTCTGCCCTCACAAACCCTTGGTAATTTATAAATTACTATTATTTTGTCATATCTTACACTGTCAAGGTCTCCCTTCACCCGCTTCCCTGTTGTCCATATTCCAAGGAGGAGGTTAAATGTAGATCCTTATAATCAGTTCCCCCTTTCTATCCCACCTTACCTCCACCCTCCTGGTATCCTCACTTCCACCACTAGTCCTGAAGGGATCATCTGTCCTGGATTCCTGTGTTTCCAATGCTTATCTGTACCAGTGCATATGCTTTGCTCTAGCCAGATTTATACGGTAGAAATAGGATCATGATGGTGGTAGGAGGAAGCATTGAAGAGCTAGAGGAAAGTTGTATGCTTCACAATTGCTACATCACACCTTAACTTCACCAGTATAATTCAGTGGTATGAATTATGCTCATCATGTTTCACTACTGTGATCTGAAGCTCAATGCTCCCAGCAATGGCTCCCTCTTTCATCTCCCTCTGGCTCTGAAACCAAACCAAACCCACTGCCATTGAATGGATGCATATAAAACTTAGATAAGATTTCTGAGACAATGCATTTTATGGGAGTAGATAATCTCATTTTTCTCTTACAGAACTACTGGTGAGTTTGATCCTCTCATTCTTGCTACCCACTAAAAAGCATTTATTTATATGCATTTGCCAATTCTAGATATTTCATATAGTGGACCATATAATGTTTCTCCTCTTAGGGCTGATTTATTTCACTTTGCACCTTGTTTTCAAAATTCAAGGCATGACAGGTAGGAGAACTTAATTTCTCTGTATGGTATAATAATATACCATTGCATATATATATATACACATATATAGTACATCTAATCTAATCATTCATCTGTCAATAAATCTGCAAAATAAGTCCTTTTTAAAGGCCTACTACCATTTATCTACCATATATATGGCAAAGAATTCCAGTAACATGGCAGTTACATGTTATGCTGAGATCCACACAAGGAGGTGGATCTCACCCTGGCCCATCATCCTGCACGAGAGAGATGGGGCTTTTTGCCCCTGTGAAGAACTCCAGTCTCAACAAGTGGTGCTGGACAAACTGGATAGCTACCCGCAGAAAGAGGAAGCAAAACCCTTACCTCACTCGATACACAGGAATACATTCAAGGTGGATTACAGACCGTGAGGTAAAAACCTAAACTATTAGGGTCATCAATGAGAGAATTGGAGAAAATGTCAGAACCTTGGCAGAGGGAATCCATAGGGTACCAGAAATAGGGAGGACCACAAACACAGAGTTAGCACAAATTGACAAAAGGGATATAATAAAGATGAAACACCCGTGTACATCAAAAGACTTCAACAAGGGTACCCGCAGACTAGGAAAACATCTTCAGCAATGACACATCGAAAAAAAGGCTTACTAGTAAAATCTACAACACTGCTTGCCTACAATAAGGCAAAAAAAAAAAACCCAAATAGCCCACTGAACAGGTGGGCAAAACAACAGAACAGAAGTTTCACCCGGGCAGAAACCTGATTGGCCAATAGACATAAGAGAAAATGTTCCTGATCATTGGTCATTAGGGAAATGCAAGTTAAAGCAACCATCTAATAGCATCAACGATAGCACCCACAATGTAAAAAATCTGAAAGCAACAAGTGCTGGAGATTTTGACATAGGAACTCTCATGCACTGCTGGTTCTGTAGGTATGTATAGCCACTGTGGAAAGTGATTTTGCAATACCTCAAACAAATGGAAATTGAGCTACCCATCGACCCAGCAATCCTCCTTCAGGGCACACACTCAGAAAAGGTAAGAAACAGAACACAAGCAGACATCTGTGCTCCCATGCTCATTGCAACGCGGTTCACAATGGCAAAGCATTGGAAACAACCTAGATTTACACCAATTGATGAATGGATTAAACAACTCTGGTGAAGACACACAATGGAGTGTTACACGTCCCTACAAAGCGGTGGTAAACACAGGATGCATATCGTCTCATGGGGAGAGTGGGAGAAAATGATCCTAAACGAAGTTAGCCAAGCACAAAAGGAAAAGGACAACCTGAGTCTAATATATCCATACATACATACACATATATATACATACATACCATCCCGAAACCAATGGGGTAGACTATTGAGGGAGGGGTGGCAGTGGGAGAGGAAGAGGCTGGGGGAAGGGAGTAGGAAGCCAACAAACTCAGGGACAGGGAAATAATAAATTGAAAATCATTGATGAGAAATTCATAGAATGCCTGGTGGCATTTGAGTAACTGTAATGTATCCGAGAGGAATTACTGAGAACCAAAGGAAAGGTGAACATGATAGTGGGGCAGGGGGGAGTGAAAGTAAATAGAGGAAAGAACTAGAAGGAAAAAGCAATATAGGTATAAATATAAACATATTATTATTAATATATAAAGATAGGGGTATTGTTCTAATGTGCATATACTTATATGTTAAAATTATTTAGGTAGCAGACTGGCTCTGGGCTCCTACTTAAGTCTTCCCTCAACACAAGAACATTTTGTTCTAATAACTGGGCACTGTGTGATACTTAACTTCCCAATATAATCGCTGAAAACAAAATAAGTACACAAGTAAATGTGGTGATGAAAGCTCCTGATGCCCGGCTATCAAAAGATATAGCATCTGGAGTCTTAAAGGCTTGAAATTAAACAAGCAGTCATCTAGCAGAGAAGCAATAAAGCCCACATGGAGGAAGCACACCAGCTTGTGAGATCACGAGGTATCAATGGGATCAGAAAATCAAAAACAAGCAATTATATTGATGTGAAGGCAAGGCATAAGAGTCCATCACAGAAGGGTCACGTGCAAGGGATGATTCATCCAGGTGCAGTATGGCATGTCTGCTTGTGGACATACACCCCTGCCCTCACCCCTGAGACGGGTAGTGTCTCAGTTCCTAAGACCATCAGAAATATGTGTTTTCCGCTGGTCTTAGGCGACCTCTGTGAAAGGGTTGTTCAACCCCTAAAGGGGTCACAACCCACAGGATGAGAACCACAGTTCTAGTTCTGAATGCTTCTTCCTCTTATTGTCATGACCCTCATAGTTCTACCTCACAATTTCTGCTAGACTGGAATACATACATTGATTCACAAATTTCAGGACAGACAAAGCTCACAGAAATAGTAACATGAGTAGCAGTACCATGAGGATAGAGGGATGGGGAGGGGAGAAAGCAGAACCAATAGCAATGATGGATGTATACCACCCCTAGGGGGAAGAATTACATTAATGTGTGTGAAGGGATACAGCAGACAGTGTAAGATATGAAAAAATAAAAGTTATATATATTTTTTTCAATCTTAGAACATTTAATTGATTTTTTTTTGTAGAAAACTTGGAGATGTTTATTCTCTCTTCAGAGTTTTGGGTAGTTCTCTTATTTTTTTAAAAAAACACTTTATGGGGGGCTCATACAATGCTTATGAAAATCCATACATACATCCATTGTGTCAAGCACATTTGTACATTTGTTACCACCATCCTCCTCAAAATATTTCCTTTCTACTTGAGCCCTTGGTATCAGCTCCACATTTTTCCCTCCCTCCCTCATGAACCCTTGGCAATTTATAATTTTTTTTTTCATGTCTGACACTGTCCGGTGTCTCCCTTCATCTAGTTTTCTGTTGTTCTTCCCCGGGAGGAGGTTATATGTAGATCATTGTGACTGGTTCCCCATCCCCCTCCCACCTTAACTTGACCCTCCTGGAGTAAGATATAATTTTTAAGGGTCCATGAGGGCAGGGAAAAAGAGGAGCTGATAGCGAAGGTCTCCAGTAGAAAGATAATGTTTTGAAAATGATGACAGCAACATATGCACTGGATAAAATTGACTTCTGGATTGTTATAATATCTGTAAGAGCCCCCAATAAAATGTTTTTTTTTTTTTAAGTTTCAATCTCTGAAGCCCACAGGGCCAGCGTGACGCTGCACTATAAGGTCCCCATTGTGTCCGCATAGACTCAAGGGCAGTGAATGAGTGATCTACCAGGCATTGACTTACCATATTTGTCGCACCAAATGCTGTTGCGGGGTAGTCCCGCCTACTGGATTCTCATTGTCAGTCAGGTCTCATGATCAACACAGCGCTCACCTCCCCTCTTTGGTTAATTAAAATGATGATGGTTCTTAAACTCAACCACTGCTGAGTTTAAGCTGTTGAATAGTAGGGCATTTTGCCTTATTTTAATAAATATCTTAGTATACTGGTACTCTTTGGCTCTGAATATTTTTTTCTTGTTTTCCTGCTCTAAAAACTGGCTGTGTCTTATGGTCTGCAAAATACAGGAAGTACTGGAGCTATACTGAAAATGAAAATATAACCTTGGTCCAGAACAAACTGCATAAGGGAAGAACAACCCTGGTGGTGATTTCAGATAAATTTCGGACTGTTAATTGCAAGATCTGAAGTTCACACCCAGCAGTCATTCCTTTGTGGAAAGATTCAGTTATCTCCTTCCAGAATGGTTTCCAGCCTCGGAAACCAACAGAAGTTTACTATGAGTGAGACACCTATGATGGCAGTGAACAGTGCTGGTGAGTAGACTTGCTATGGCAGATTTATGTCTCTGGTCTTCTCCATACTCTTTCCTGACATTCACCTTGTCCCAGAAATGATCTCTAAGGAGCCTCCATCTATTTATGTGCATGATGAACTGATCTCACTGCATGCTGCCTAACTTGGGAACTTAAAGCCTTTTTCCTTCTGAACCTATATAATCTGTTGACACACACCCCTGGAGACCTCAAACTGTTTCCAGAGGAGGATAATATCCAAATGATTCCTGAATTAATTTGATCTCACACAGCAACCTCTTTTCCCCTGTCTATCCACCTTGCAGCCCTTTAATTTATAGGCCAATGAGCAGCTTGTGCAGTAACTTCGCTATTGTAAATCCTGTTCATCTGTCACTCTCTTCCTGTTATGTATGCCTTATCAAGATGTAAAGATATGCCATATGTTACAAGATAAGCCCACCAGTGCTGGGTGTCAGCAAAGGGAAGGGAAAGAAAACACAGGAAAAAGCCACCAACTTTTATGATTTTTTTTCAAACAAAAAAATGGCTGGCCATGTAATTAAAATTGGTCATCTCAAAATCAATCATGGTCTAAAGATGATACGTGTCACAGTCTAGACTAACTTAATAAGGATCCTGCCTAACTCTCCTTCAGGATTTAAAGTGGTAGGAATTCAATCTGTGCTTTCATTTCTTCCTTTCATCTGCCAAAAGCATGTAGCGATCCCAGGTGTTTAGAAAAAGTCAAAATAAACCATCAAATTAAAAGCAAATATCAGTCTAAAATCCAACGAAATCTTCACACCATAGCTTCTTGCCATGTTTATTTTCAGAAAGAGATTTTGCTTTAATAAAAATAGAGCTTTTGGGGAAACATCCTAAGATTTTACCAAATGAGTTTAATTAAAATAATGACTATTACAGAACATAATGTGAATTATTACCATGTAAATGGGTAAGACTCCAAGCACATATCTCTCTCATATTTTTTCTTTTTCTTTTTAAAGATCATTTTATTAGGGATGTTTAAAACTCTTGTAACAATCCATACATCAACTATATCAAACATATTTGTACATATGTTGCTATCATTTTCTAAACATTTACTTTCTATTTGAGCCCTTGGTATCAGCTCCTCTTTTTTCTCTCCCTCCCTTCCACTCCTTGATAAATTATAGATTATTATGATTTTCCTATCTTTCTCTTGGTGTCATGGGATAACCGCATTGAAGTTTAATAGGAGAGGGTTTCAAAAAATTTCAAGATCTTCCAATTATTTTGATGTGCACAATTTTCAGTGCCCTTCCATATGTAGCTAAAAAGAACATTCACAGATATCTGATTCCGGAGGTGGGGGGTGAAGAATGGATTTGTCCTGTTTTAAAAAGAAAAATCTGGTGGGTCGGATGTTGCCTGATATGTTCTGTGTCAAATCAAGTCATGGGAGGGCCACCGAGGCCATCGGGCTCAAAGACTTCCTTAGAATTTAGAGTAAAACCCAAACTTTGTAAGAGACAACAAAACTTCAGCTATTTCAGCCTCTCTCTCTTTCTCCTCCATGGTTTTCCTTGTGACTCACTGTGTTCTAAGAAAGACTGGGTTTCTTTTAGTTCTTCTGATATTTCAAGGCCTAATTTGGCAAAGAAGTAGCCCCTTATCTCCATTTACCATAAAGTTCTTTTGAGACTGGTCTTACAAGCCAACTGCCTCTAAATGGCTTTCCATGGAGACTCAACTCCCCAGCCCTGATGAATTCTTGATCAGACTGACCTGGCTTGGGATATGCTGTAGCAGTCTTCACTGTCTTGAATTCCTATTTAACAGCTGACTTTGTTTATTTTATTTTATGTCTCTTCAACTAGACAGGGGTCTTATTTCTCATTAGTGGTGGTATCCTCTCCATGGCAAAGAGATAGTGTTTTCCAAACGGGACAATATCTTCCTTCTAGGATATGCTGGAGCCATCCGGGAGGCAGTGCAAGATCAGATACTTACACTCTATACTGGATTATGGGCTAGAGGATACTGGAAGATGCACACTGTTACAGATAGGAACCGGAAACATGGGGGATCCAGGACAGATGATCTCTTTAGGAGCAGTGGGGAGAGTGGCGATATCAGCAAGGTGGAGGGAGAGTGGAGTAGAAAGGGGGAACTGATTATAAGGATCTACATCTAACCTCCTCCCTGGGGTATGGACAACAGGGAAGTGGGTGAGGGGAGACATCGACATCGGACAGTGTTCAACAAGACAAAATTATAACAGTTTATAAATTATCAAAGATCCACGAGGAAGGGGGCAGCTGGGAGAGGGTGGAAAATGGAGGAGCCAATACCAGGTGCTTACGTAGAAAGAAAATGTTTTAAGAATGAAGATGGCATGAAAAGTACAAATGTGCTTTGCATACAACGGATGTATGGATGGATGGTGCTAAGAGTTGTATGAGTCCCCAATAAAATGATTTTAAAAAAAAAGTTCACTGCCAAGCAGGCACTGAGTGATTGCTCTTAATTTTTTCTGAAAAATGGGGTGGTAAGCCCAATAAGTTTGGGAACCTCTGGCAGACTAGTATAAGAAAATTAAATAAATAAAACAGCAAAATCTTATTGTCATCGAGTGGATGTCAGCTTAGAATGGCCCAGTAAGACAGAGCAGAACTGGCCCTGAGGGGTTCCAAGATTTTACAGAACAGAAACAGAAAGCCTCCTCTTTTCAGGGAGCAGCTGGTGGTTTCAAAGCGCGGACCCTCTGGTTAGGAGCCCTGCATGTGACGACACCAACAGATGGAAGGATGAAACAAGTCATCTTCAGTGAAGAGGTAGGAGCATCCCAGCTTCTGGGATGGCTGAAACCTTTTCCAAAATTTTACTGAAATCAGAAAATCTTTGGCAAAAAAAAAAGAAGAAATATATCAAGGTTTGTCACCTGCTGCTGAATCACACATAAGGACTCAGATGTCTCTGCACTTCCCACTTACCCAGCGTCTTGGGAACTCCGAATCTGAAATATCTTAGTCACCCCTGAAGGCTTCCTTAGGCTTTGAGAACACAAGCATCCCCAAGCCTCAGGCCATCGTTGGGATCTGCAGGAGTTCCTAAAGCCCTCCAAACTCCGTGTCCTGGAAGTAATACCTCTTGACGGGAATCTGACAGTTCTGGTATCCACAGCCTGCTGGTATGCCAAGAAAGTATAAACAGAGATGGTGCAGAAATGAGGCAGCCCTGTTTGCCAGCCAGGCAGTCCTGAATCCAAAAATAATTCACTGCCCAGGTGACAGACCGTGGGAGGGTTATTAGTCACATACAATATCCGTGTCTTCTGTCAAACCACTACCAACATTCAAGACGCAGAGAGCTCAAGTTGACAAATATTCATCAGACAGCGCGGTTTAAAGCTAGCTCCAATATTGTGTCAACACCGAGGAGTTTACCTTCAACACAGTGGAGTAGTGATTCAATCCTGTGTGCAGCAGAATCCTCTGGAGAGCTTTAGAAACTGCTGACGCCCAGGACACCGCACAAATGGACTGCATTAGGTATTTCTTTGGGTGGCACCCAAATGTCAGAAATTCTCAATTCCTAAGTGTTCCCCATGTACAGCCAAGTTGAGAAACACTGTATTACAGGAAGACCTGTATTTAGAAGCAAGTATGCTTTCTTTAAAACTCTCTGCATAATGAATGATTGCATTTACATAGACACCCACAAACAAAACCTGTGCTGAAAGGTTGGGGTTGCTTTCTTTGAGTAGAACGGGTTGTGAGAGGCAGGAAACAGAGGTATCTTTCTCTCTCTTGGAAGTTGAATGCGGTAGTTACATAATTTCATGTCAACTTGGCAAATGCTGCATAGATGTGGGGTTTAGTCTGTCAATCAGGTCCCAGCCTGATGATGCCACTTTGTGGGTGTGGCCTTCTTATAAGGATTCTGGGAACTTCTTCTTGTCCTCTCTAAAAGTGGTACGTACACACTCTCTCTGCTTCACTTTTCTGCTGCTGAGTCAATCAGGGGTCTCCCAGAGTCATATGAAGACTTGCGACAGGACTGAGATGTTTTTACCACCACTGAATCCACAAGACTTTTCACCCACTGACCTGTGACCTTCCTGCATTTTGCATCATTGCATGTGCTGTGTTAGCCTGAAGACAAGTTTATGGACTAATATAGGATGCGTGGGCTAATATCAGACTTATGGTCTTTGACCTGGTCTGGACTGGGAAGTTTTCTTTTTACCCTTAAACATAAAACTCTGTCCTATACATATATGAATGTCATTGAACTGTTTCCCTCAGTCAACCTGGCCAAACACACAGGGTTAATGGGGAGATAATGACATTATCTTTGATTTGGCTTATGCAGGGGTTTTCAGTTTGTGAAGTCTTTGAGCTTCACCCCACGTCTGATATGGGTATGTTGCTGCCTATAATGCCTCAAACAAAAGTCAGATCAAGACAAATAAAACATAATGATAATCAACCCCCTGTTTTTTAATGCTCCTAATATTTCATTTTCTTTTTTCAAATTGATATTTTGAAAGCGTACTCCTGCAATACTGTGTTCATCCAAGATCAACTGAAGCCATATTTAAACACGTAGGGGGAAAAACACAAAACCCCACATCCCCACACAGTGTCATGCTACATTATTTCCACAGAGTTTAGTGATATTGCTAATACTCAGTTACTGATGAAATATTGACAAGTAGAGGTTCTTCTGTGCCAGACTGTTAAGCACTCAGCGACTAAGCAAAAGCTTGGTGGTCCAAACCCACACTGATGCCCTTCAGAGGAAAGGTCTGGTGAACTGTGGTTAGGGGTCACAGCCTTAAGTCTGTGGAGCAATTCCACTCAGCTCACTTCAAGTCCTCCTGAGTCAGCTTCCACCCAACAGCAGCTTTTTGTATATTTTCTGTTATCTTTAAAAGGGAGCGATTGTCAAAGGGGACCTTTGTCAGTCTAGGAAGCTTATGTTTGGGCCAGGTGGAGACCAGCCTCTTAGGAAGACAAATAACCTGCTGGACTTTGTAACCCCGGGCTCCACCACTTCAAAGAGCTTATCTTTCCAAGCAAGTTCCACACAGCCCCCTCTTCCCAGCATTCTGGGAAGCAAGTCTGTGAAAAACAAGATGATTTGGTTTGCTAACGTGTCCTTTCCTGACAGAAGCCTGTGGCTGCAAACCTCCCTTCCTGTGGCAGTCACCTAATCTGGTGTCAATTTATGGATTAAGAGTGTAGGAGTGGAGTCCAGCTCATCAATCTGGAGATAGCCAATGAGACCTCTGTGTAGGCATGACTTTCTCACATTTCTGGGAAATGTGGTAATTCCTTCATGAAGGCAAGAGACACACTACTTAGTCCCTTAAAAAGAGTCTCACTACACAGTCCCTTAAAAACACTCTACAAAACACAAGGCTGACTCCCTGTGAGACATCTGGAGGAAAAGTCACATGGGATTAACCTGATGGAACCAGACCTCTGAAGCCGGAAAGGCCATGTAGAGACTCCTGCCAGTGCTGAGATCTTGAGAAGCAACAGAGAGGCCCCTGCCAGCCACTGAATTCTAAGAATTTCTTATCCACTGGCCTGTGATTGTCCTGCATTTGACATCAATGCATGGGCCTCCTGAATCTGTAGAAGACTTTATAGACCGGTATCAGACAGAGGGCTAATATCAGACTTGTGGCTTGGACTGGACTGGGTTGGGATGCTTTCTCAATGTTCCAATCCTCTTGTATTTAAATCTTTCCCTTATATACATATGTGTGCTTATGAGTTTGTTTCCCTAGTGTACCCAGACTAACACACTTCCCCTTCCCTTTATCGGGATATATATGTGTGTGTGTGTGTGTGTGTGTGTGTATGTATAGTATATGTATATATATATCCCACTGCCTCATTGCCAGGGGCAACTTCCCTAAATTAGTTCCTTAGGTTGTAGAATTCATCCAGGAGTTTTTCCTTGCCTCAATAAAGCCTTTCTTTACTTTTGATTCCTGACTTAGCTCTTTTTCCTTTCTGAACCTCCATCTCCACCTCTCAGAATAGAGAAACAAAATTCATAAATGTTCATATTTTATGAGAGTTTTCGATAAAGGGCTATTGTACATGAAGCATCCCAACTCAGTCCAGTCCACGCCTGTAAGTTTGACATTAGCCCATCTGTCTGGCACCAGCCTATAAAGTCCTTCTCAAACTCACAAAACACAGGGCGTGACACCGACTGTGGAAGGAAACCTGAATCAGTGAGCGTGTCAGCATCTCAGCGCTGGCAGGGGTCTCCACACAGCTGCTCCAGCACCCAGGGCTGCATCACAGTAGGTCCATGTGGCTTCTCCTCAGGGCTGTCTCACCTTTCCAGCTGTGCCAGAGGAAGAGCAAAGGTAGCTGCATCCTGGTCTGACCATCAGAGAGCAAGAGACCAGGCAGGCAGGGCTGGTGGAGCCATTTCTCTCTCTCCCTCCAATTAATCCCATAAGTGTTCTCATGGGCCAGCTGGGCACAATAAACCTTACCTATCACAGAGCAGTTAAAATTTAACACCTTATCATTTGATCTCCCTTCTGATTCCTTTCAAATTTGCTCTTGTTTTTAATATTTTCTACTTTCTTTTCAATGAGTTTTTTTCCCCCTGCTTTACTTTGTTCTTCCTCTTAGTTTGTTGCTGTTGTTCTGTTTTGCATGTGCTTATATAAGATCCAGAATCGGCAAATATATAGTCAATAACTAGATTAGTGGTTTCTTGGGAGTATGACAGGTGAAGCTGGGGGGGACTCGGGGGCTAAGAATAAGGAGTAAAAGAAATAAGGACATGTTCTAAAATCAATTGTAGCAATGATTGTGCAAAATTCTTGATATGATTGAACTACAGAATTATATGATATATATAGATTAGGTGCCATCAAAACTGCTTTTAAATGAGTTAATAAATTAAAATAAAATGGAGTGGAAGTCTCTTCTGAGATTACTGATAAGGCAGTACAAAAACTAAGAGTACAAGTTTATTCTGTTTTCTTTTCTCTCTTTCACAGCACTCATAAAAATTTAATTTCATATTTGCTTAAACTCTTAAGTTGAAAGAATGATTCCTTCCTTGTTGATCATTTTAGTTACCTTGCTTAGCTTAGCATACAGCTCATATTATTTACTTAATATTTGCTGGATGGATGAAAGCAAGAACAAATAAATAAATGAATACTTGGAACAGAGGCACTTTCTTTTCAGCATCTTATCTTTTAAATATTTTATGTCTACTTCTTCCAATCTGACAATGCTTGGAGACATCCAAGGCTAAAATACTTTTGATAATATTATGGACGCTTTAATCCTTCTCTATTGTGAAATTGCAAATTCCAATTTATTCTGAGATACACATGGAGTGTAGGGGGGAAAACATCCCACGTTGGGAGCGTCTGGAGCTGCAGGGTGCCTGGAGTGATAATGTCAAAAGTCAAGGCCAATATAAGGCCTACAGGCACCAGACCCCCAAACTTTACTCACTGACTTGCAGTTGATTCTGACTCATTGTGACACCCAGTGGGTTTCGGTGACTAACTCTTTACAGGAATAGAAAGCCCAATCCTTTCTGCCGCAGAGCTGCTGGCTGGTTTCAAACTGAAGGACGGGCAGATCGCAGCCCCATACATAACCACGACTCCTGCAGAGCTCCTCTTCTTATTCTAACCTCCAAAGGCAGCAAACCCAAGACTCTTTGTTGACCCATTGCCTGTTTACTTTCCTCTCCAGGTTTGTGCAAGTCCCAGAGATGAGAAGAGCTTGGCCCACCTTAGGATTGAACCACAGAAATAGGACCAGATGCGGGATGGGTCATAACCTGGAGACCCAGGCAGGTCAATACCCCACGGTCGATAAAAGTCCCAAGACACAGTACATTCAGTGGCAACTGTGTGTCATCCCTACCTGCTGTGCCAGGTGCTTTTTATTCCTTTCTAAATAAACTGTGCCTTCTGTTTGCCATTCTATGATCCGGGAGCCCATTCTTCCATCTAGAGAGCCACAGACCCTGGGCACATCAGAACAGTTGCAACACTGGTTGTCTATGGGTATTTCATATGCTCAGTCATTTCCCCCCCTTAATTTTAATTTTTGGTGAAACTATAAACAGCAAAACTCACTCCCATTCTACAATGGAAAGACAGAATGACCTGTGGCATCAATAATATTCATCACATTGCATCAACATCTGGGTATTTCTGTTCATGTTTTTACTTCTGCTTACTCAATTTTCCCACCGAAATTGATGCAAAAACTATTCTCACAATTACCAATATTGTTCATCTCAAAACCAAACTCACGGTCATGGAGTGGGACAGAATAGACAGAGTCAAATTATCCCTGTGAGTTTCTGAGACAGTGTCTTGGCGGGAGTACAAAGACTCATCTTTCTCCTTCACAACGCTACATAGCTTTTAAAAGGGTTGTGTATAATTTCCCTCAGACCGTGAGCTCCATGAGGACGGATGGACTGACCCCTTCATAATGTTTCTCGCACACACATTCTGCCACAGTGATCTCAACACAGTAACTCGTGGACGTGGGTTAGTGTTTCTTCCGAAGAACTATTTACCTGCCCCTCTTAAAGGATATCACTCGTCTAACCCCGAGTGAGGTTCAGGATGGTATGTAATCTAAGAAGGTGTGGGCAGTCACCTAACCTGGTGTCAATTTGGGAATTAAGAGCGTAGGTATGAAGTCTAGCCTGTCTATGTGGAGATAGTCAATGAGACCTCTGTGTGGGTGTGACTTTCTCCTGAGAATTCTGGGCAATCTGGCTGTATTCCCCCCTTGGAGGTGAGAGACTTATGACTCTGTCCCTTGGAGATGCTCTACTGACAAGACACATGGCTGAATACCTGTGAGATAACCTGGAGAAGCCACATGGGCTCATCTTGATGGAACCAGACCTCTGAAGCCAGAAAAGTCACAGAGAGACCCCTGTCAGTGCTGAGATGCTTGAGAAGCTACAGAGAATCCCGCCAGTGCTGAGATGCTTCCACCACCACTGAATATACAAGACTCTGCACCCACTGGCCTGTGATTACCTTGGTGTCATTGCATGTGACTCGTGAATCTAAGGAAAACTTTAGACTGGTATCAGACACATGGTCCAATATCGGACTTATGACCTTGGACTACCCTGTGCTGGGATGTTTTCTCGATGTTCCATTTCTCTTGGTTATAAACCTCTTCCTTATATACATACGTGTTTCTCTGGATTTGTTTCTCTAGCCTACCTGAACTAACACAAAAGGTGATTTCATTCCTCTTAAATGCCTATTTCTTCTCATCATTCTTTTCCCACTAATTGGAAAAGCAGCAATAATTTCCACTATATTGGAAATCTCCCAGGAGTCCTCTACTTTTAACATTGTTAAAGAACTGATTTCACTTAGAAGGAGTCAAATGGATTCTACTTAATTTGTTTTAAATGAGACTTATTCAAGGGTCAGATGTTAAATGCTAGGTATAGCGTTATGAAGAGGATCACTATTGTATCTGTAGAGTGTTGCTTCATTTACAATGCTGACAATAGCATTGTAGAGGGTGTTTAGATCTGTCTATGTTATGCAATGATGTATGTATCATATGTGCATATTGTATGGTGAAGGCCTCCCCCAATCTGGTTCCCAAGTGGGAAATCACATCCGGATAGAGAGATCAGAGCCTTATAAGCAGAGGGCACTGCACAGGACTGAGAGGGAAGTAAGGAAAACTGGAGAAATATGGTATTTAGAATTCATCAAAATCCTTGGCTCCTTTCAAGTAATTGTTTTTAAACCAGGAGTTTCCCAAAAAGGGACATTTCACAATATCCAGAGACAAACTTTCATGATGGTCACAATTAGGGGCGGGAACATTATTGGCTTTTAGTAGGTTGAGGGCAGAGATTCTGCTAAATATCTTACAATGTACAGGAGAGCCCTTCAGAATTAGAATTTCTGTGCCAAGGTTGAGAAGTCTTACTCTAAGATGAACTAATGGAAATTAATAGACCATGCAAAATTCCCCCCAAAATGGAGAGGCAAGAAGTTATTATTTAGCTCATGTACCCAAGTATAAGCTGACCTGAATATCAGCCAAAGCACATAATTTTATCACAAAAACTGAACTAAAAATGTGCTGGAAAAACCAGCATATACACAAATGCATATGGTAAGTAATAACTTTTAATCATTTCATGATGCAAGTGGCCAATAACTTTAGGGAATTCTCCACTGTCTTCCCTAATAACATATATGAAAACTCTAGGAATGATAGGAAACCATGATGTTTAACATACAATTCATCAATTTGCAACTTCATCTTGATGGTGAATAACATAATAGTATGTAACACTAAAATAAAATTATATATATAATATATATTATATTGAGAGAGAGCTTAAGGTAAGCTCAAGAATAGCAAAGTTATAGTTACCCATGAAATCTTGCCTGCCAAATCCATAAGTAAAGCTTAAATCAAATGTGTTCATCCTATACATATGCAACCTCCCTCCCCTAATTTAGTAGATTATATCTGTCTCCAAACAGTGATATCACTTCATACTCTTTGATTTTCAATAGCTTCTAAACTTTCTACAGTGAAGCGAATTCAACCCTGTATCTCAGTCCCTAGTGAATCCTTGATCTATATAGTAATGCTTACCACCATGTATTAGATCTGTCTTTACTCAGAATTCATCTAAACAATCACACAGCATGCATTCTTTTATGTGGTAATATGCTTATCTGTCAACATTTGGTTTGCTTCTACTTTTGGGGGTTTTTTTGTTTTTTTTTTTTTGGGGGGGGGGGTACATCACTGCTCTCTGGTGGTGGGAGTAGGAGGCCCAGCCCCACTGCTGGAATTGAACCTCCATCCCAGGGGGCCGCAGTCCTGCCCACAACCACTACGCCACTGGGGCTCAGCCTCTTGCTTCTACTTTTTAACTATTGTGAAGACATCAAAATAAAAGTATGTACATCCTTACAAGAAAAAAAAATTCTAAAATGTTGAACTAGTTTGAAAATACATTTATAAATATTGAAGCGCTGATATTTTTTAACTTACTCATCCAACAATGTACTTGAAAGTAGTTGTTAGGGATTTAGGTAGTGAAATATTAAAAAACAAACAAAAACCTTTGTGGGGAAGTGGTTTGAAATTGCTTCATACTTTTACAAAGGAAAATTAAAGGTGGCTACGCATAGTGAGATAAATATTGGCATTATAAGATATCCATAGAATGGAGTACTATATCATTTTTATGCAGTATAATGTTGGTGGCTACTTGTGAATACACGTGAGAAAATAAAATAATATAGAATAGCAGATTCTTTTTTGAAGGGCATCACTGCCCTCTGGTGGTGGGAGTAGAAGGCCTAGCCTTGCTCCAGGAGAGCTGCTGCTGGATTTGAACCTTCAATCCAGTGGGCTGCAGTCCTATGCACAACCACTACGCCACCGGGCTCAGTCCTAAAATAGCAGATTGTTAATATTAATATGGAGACAAAAGGAATATAGGAAATTTTTATGCTAACAATGGTTATTGTTAAGTGATAGATCATGATTTTTTTTCATATAACATACATTTCTAAATAAAGCTTAAAAACCTTCAATTATGTACAAAGTATAAGTCCTGTGGTATAGAAGTGAACAAGTATTTACCATAAGTGAAAAGTAATTCATTAAAGAGATTGGTGAGCTCTTTGATAATATACAAAACAAGTGCTGTTTAACAACACCATAGCATGTAAAAGATGCCCACCCTTTGTCCAGAGTATAAGGTGTCTTGGCTTCTTTCCATTGAGTTCTGTCAAATGTTGATAATCATCCTCCTCTTAGGTGTATAAAACATCTGGTAGTCCTACTATGCACAAATTCATTGTCACCTTAAAGCATTCTAGAAGTTAAATGACTTTTGTTTCTGTCCTATGCTTAAAGGGTGATTTAAAACTTAAGGAGGGTCCTTTAAAATGAATTTAAATATAACAGGCGGTTAGTCATAAAATTCTCTAAACTTTATCTTCATAAACAAGTAATTAAAAAATCGATTATTTTTTTTTAAATAAAGATTAAAACCCTCTAAGGTCATATATATTTTCCACAAAATTCAAGTTTTATTATAGAAGCTTAACTCATTAGTCTGAATGGTTAGCTTTTTATTGAAGAATTTCTCAATATAGATACTAAAAATCATCATCATCTTCATCATCATTATCATCATCTGTGCTCTGTGACCAATTAGGTCACTAAGACCCCTCAATACCTGCGTCAGAGCTGCAGGACCTACTCAGTCCTTTGATGTGCCTCTGCATTTATCCTCCAAGCAAGTCAATGAGTTTCTCGAGTCAATAACGGGCTACCTGCTCTTTCTCCAGATGCTCTCCTGAAAGGTTAAATAAAAATGCGCCCTACCCATCCACCCTATGTTTCCAAGTTAATTCAGCCAGTAAATGCTTTCAAAAATAATTCTTTCAGAAAACAACCCTAAGACTAGCCTCTTCGGCGAGTGACATTTACCAAGAGCAGCATGGGGCTTATCTGAGCAGTCCAGAGATAAACTCCGCTATAATAGAATGGCGCTGAGTTATATAAAAGGGAGAGGATGGAATGAATAATGCTGAAGTCCGACCCAAAAGGACTAGGGGAGAGCATAAGACTTCCTTTGCAATTGTGTTTTTAGGAATCCTTATGGTAGGAAACCTCTCAAAGTCCAACTTGTCGGTGTTGCTTGAACAAAGGGACCCAGGTTTCAACAATGAGCATGCCCCCCCACTCCCACCCCACAGCCTGTCTCTTTCTATAAAAGGGGTATCTGTCCACATATTTTTAAAAAATCTGCTCTAGCATAGGACTTTCTCATACATTTTAATTCTGTGTGCAAAGGATTTTTCGGTAAATGTTGATCTCACCCTCTGCAAATGTTAACTTTTATGCTCACTTACTAAATCCCTCTACTGCACTAAAGACACAGAAAAGGGAACATTGAACAAAATGCTTTTTGACTCTAAACAAGCCATATTAATCTCTCAATGGGTGAAAAGGTCAATTTTCAATGGATTGGATTGGTTAATTGTCTCTCATTTGTTAAAAACCAACTAAATCCACTACTGTCGTGCAGGTTCCCAGACTCAGCAATCCTAAAGATCAGAGTACAATTGACTCTTAGACGGCCCAAGACTGCAAATCTTCCTGAAAGAACACAGCCTCCTAGTTCTTCTATGGACCAATTGGTGGGTTAGATCCACTGTCTTTGCAGTTCACAGCCTAATGCTTACCTTACTTTATCACTTGTTGTGCAATCAATACAATAACCTCATTAAAATGCATGTTTTAAATTTCAAACTTTCACATAAAATGTTTCGGTTTATTGCTTTAGCCACTTCAGAGTGGATAATCTTCAAAACTCAGGAAAATATTTTCATACCCAAAGAAACACTTTTATGATTATCAGGGGTGAAAGGGGAGGGGATTAAGGGGAATTAACGGGATAAATAAGTGTTATCGTGGAGTATTTAAGTGAAATGCAGTAGCCAACACGAGGGAGATGGCAGTCAAATGGAAAGAGAGCAAGCCTTTGGATGCTGTTAAGTTGTTGAAAGCAGAAATGATGATCTGATGCATGAACCCTCACCTAACCCACAGTAAAAAATGTTGAAAGTAAATTACTCATACGTATATAGAGCATAATAGAAAATAGTTGATTTAGAGCATAGAAAACAGAGCCTAAATTTTAAATATATTGATTTTCTGGACAATGCTTAATCAAGACTAAAGGATGAAAACAAAGTGGACTAAGAGACAAATAAACATTTGCCAGGCTCTCTATGCAAACAGAATTCTTACCAGTGACAGGCAGCATCAATCCTCCTCAAACAACTGCCTGTGGTCCAGGAAGCCAAATAGCAATTCCGTAGCAATGGGCCCCAAATGATCAGGATTTAATTAAGACATGACGGTTTGCATCATATATCCCCTGCTTCTAATAAAGGACCAACAAGAAAAAGCCAAATAGACTCTTCTAACAAATCACATAAAATGCCCAGATTCTAGTTAGCTCACCTCCATTTTCCCAGTGCCAGCATCGTCCAACCAAGGCATATCTGTCTCCTCCTATTTTCTCCAAAACAAAGTTTCCAAATATGTAGACACTTGCTTGGATCTCTACCAAACTGCTGACTTTATGTTTAGCAGCCAAATACGTATAACCCACTCCATCACCACAGAAGCAGACTTTAAATATTTGCCCCCTTTTTAAAAAGATTTAAAAAATTATTTATTATGGACTCACAAAACTCATCACAATCCATCCATCCATTGTGTCGAGTACATCTGCTGCCACCATCATTCTCAAAACATCTGCTCTCCAGCTGAGCCCCTGGTATCAGCTCCTCATTTTCCCCTCCATCTCCTACCCTTTCTCTTGTGACCCCTGATAACCCATAAATTATTATTATTTTGTCATGTATTGCACTGACTGACATCTCCCTTTACCCAATTGTCTGTCCCCCAGGGAAGGGGTTATATGTAGATCCTTGTAATCAGTTTCCCCTTTCTACCCCACCTTGCCTCCATCCTCCCGGTATCACCACTGTCAGCACTGGTCCTGACGGGATCATCTGTCCTGGATTCCCTGTGTTTCCAGTTCCTATGCGTACCAGTATACATCTCTGGCCCAGCCAGATTTGTAAATTATTAGATTTCTTCTTGTTTTTCTTTTATATTTTTGCTTGTTTGTTTGTTTTAAATCTTTTTCTTGGAGGCTCATACAACTCTTATCACAATCCATGCACATGCCCATTGTGTGCCCAGCATATCTATACATCTGCTGCCCTCATCATTCTCATAACATTTGATTTCTCTCTAAGCCCTTGGCTTTGGCTCCTCATTTTCCCCTCCCTCCCCAATTCCCCCACCATAAACCGTTGCTAATTTATAAATTAGCATTACTTTGTCATATCTTTTACTCTTTGATGTCTCCTTCACCCATTTGCCTATTGTCTGTCCCCCAGGGAGGGATTATATGCAGATCTTTGCAATCTATTTCCCCTTTCTATCCCACCTTCCCTTCACCCTCCCTGTATTGCCACTCTCATCACTGGTCCTGAAGGAATCATCTGTCCTGGATTCCCCATGTTTCCAGCTCCTATCTGTACCAGTGTACATCCTCTGGTCTCACCAGATTTATAAGGTAGAATTGGGACCATGATAATGAGAAGGAGGAACCACTGAAGAACTAGAAGAAATTTTTATGTTTCATCATTGTTACACTGCACCCTAACTTGTTTGTCTCCTCCCTGCCATCCCTCTGTAAGAAAAAGTCCCTTACGTACAGGTGTACTTTGGGCTCCCAACCTGCACTCACCCTCATTTACAATAATAAAAGTTTTAGTTCCTCGATGCCTGATACCTGATCCCTTCGACACCTCACGGTCACAGAGACTGGTGTGCTTCTTACATGTGGACTTTGTTGCTTCTGTGCTAGATGGCTGCTTGTTTATCTTCAAGTTTTTAAGACCCCCGCATGCTATATTTTTTATAGCCAGGCACCAGCCACTTTCTTCACAATTGCATATGTACACATTTGCTTTCAGTGACTGTGTGCAGAAGGTGAGCATCATGGAATGCCAATTTAATAGAACAAAGTGTTCTTGAACTGAGGACATCCTTGCATGTAGGTCCAATGTCCATCTGTTCTTTGCTCCTCTTTTAGTGTTCTTATCACATATTTCTACAGGACTAAGAAGAGAAACTCTTGCATTACTTATGACATACTTAAAGCAGAAAGTTAGTGATGTGTTTTCATAGCCATGTAGCTAAAAACAGTATATGACCAAAAAAAATTCCCTTGAAGAATGAAGAAAAAGTGTACCATGGAAAAGTATTTTGTAAACTTCTTCAATTTTCTCAGCATAGATTGTCTTTACAATCACATATCTGTTTCTTGAGACACTTTGTCATTTCATCAATTCCTGGACACTTATTCTTTGTTTGTGGGTTGTTTGTTTTTCCCCTAAAGCCTGCAGGGTAGCCAGGGCTTGTTTCTTCAATGCCACCTATTCTTGCTCTTAGGCTTCCTCTTGAAATGTTTGAAGGTGAAGCAAATTCTGTTTGTCAGTGACTCTGTATCACTTCTTCATTTAGTGCTTCCTGCACCATTCAACATTTTGCTTATGTTGTTGTTGTTGTTGTTGCTGTGACTACCAAAATACTGAACGGGCTCATACCATTTTCACAATTGGTCCTAGACCTGAGTCCTTGGTTGAGACCACTGTGCCAATGCATTTCAATGAGTGCCTTCCTCTTTGCAGCTGTCTCTCTGCTTTGTGAATCTTGATGGCCTTCTTTAGGTACTGATGTCTCCTGATGACATGTTCACAAGGATGTGAGAATAATCTCTTCAGCCTTGGCTCTAAAGTAGTGGTTCTCAAGCTGGGGGCCATGACCCTTTGGAAGGTTGTACAACCCTTTTACAAGGATCACCTGATTCATAAAAGTAGCACAATTACAGTGATGAGGTATCAATGGAAATAACTTTATGGTTGGAAGCTGGGGGGGGGGGGGAGTCACGACAACATGAGGAACTGTATTAAAGGGTCACAACATTAGGAAAATTGAGAACCATTGCTCTGAGGCACACCCTGGGTTCACGGTCGGCAAATGCTTGAAATCAATGACCCAATCCTTTCCCTCCTAATAACTTTAAAATCACTCAAGAGCCTTCAATATGTTTGACAAACAAATGAAATCACTGTGATCTGAAGTAATAACCTTTAAATGTTTTCAATGTTACTTCAGAGTCGCATGTTCACACTGCAAGAGCTGCATGCGGCTTGCGAGGCGCAGTTTGCAGACCACTGCCCTGGGCAAACTTCTTTCAAGATTGATTACTTATCCATTTGACAGTTCATAGTACTTTTAATACACTTCTCCAGCACTGTGATTCAAATGCATTCATTTTTTTTCTTTGGTCTTCCTGAATCAATGTCAAATTTTCCATTGAAAACACCATGCCACGGATCAGCACACCTTAGTTCTCAAAGTAACATCATTGATTCAATACTGCAAAGAGGTCTCGTGAAGCACGTGTCTTTTGATTACCTGCCTGATGCTTCATGAGCATTTACAAAGCAAAGACAAGATCCTTGACAACTTTAATCTCTTCTCCATTGATTGTGAAGTGAACTAGTGGTCAAGTGGTGAGGATTTGGGCACGCTTAACAGTGAGTTGCAATCCATACTGAAGGCAGGAATCCCTGATCTTCATCAGCAAGGGGTTCAAGTCTTCCTCACTTTCACCAAGCAAGGTGTGTCATCTGCATAGTGCAGACTGATAATAGGCCTTTCTCCAAGTCTAATGCCACATTCTTTTTTCATATCCAGCTTCTCTGAGTATTTTTTCAGCAAAGAGATGAATACATACGGTAAGAGGATAGAATCCCAACGCGGACCTTTTCTGATACATTAAACGATACCTTATGCCCTTGTCTGTTTGCACAGCTGCTTTATTCAGTGGTCTGCCATGTTGCTTAGCCCAAAAGTGTCACAGAATAAAATTTTCTTAATTACTTATTAAATTATCTGTATACAATTTTATCGCTGCCCTCTATATACATAGTGAATTGAAGAATGGAGAACAATGGGATATCAATAAACACAGGTAAAAGCTGAAATAGCACAAAGAGAAGCAGGATTTGACCAAAGTCAGTCCTAGCCTCCGCCCAGAGGAAAGGGTCACAAAGTCAGATATGAAACTTCTTCAGACAACTTCTTTAGCAGTTCTTTCTTCTTGATACATTTAGTTTTTAGATAGCTGTCCCTGCCCTCCACCCCAAATGCAGTAGCTGTTGATTTTATTTCATTGCATAATACAATTTTGGAGAAAAATTGCATCCTTTTCCGTTATTACAAGGATTTCAAAAACAGCAAAAAGTTCAGTCTTCTTTTATTTCTTGACTCCAGAAGAATTCTGGACTTTTTCTTGTTTTAAATGGGAAATGGGAATCAATAAAAACAGGTAAAAGCTGAGCTACATTTAAATTTCAGTAGAAATAGTAACCCCTTTTCTAAAAATCCAAGCAATGGAAATGCATCTTCAAGTAAAACTCGAGTTCCCCTCCCCAACACTATATTTAGTGTTCCTACACGCTATCTTAAAATAACTTCCAGAGCTTTGAAACCACTGAAATCAGAGCACCATAAAGGAGGCTGAGCTGTCACTAGAAACACCCAAGTGAGAAAAGCCAACTTAGGTGGATCCCTCGTTAGTAAGTTTCTAATACCTGCATGGATTAAATAAGTTCTTTCTTTCATGTCTGAATCACACCTATTACATAATTATTTTTTCCCAAGCAAGTGGAAAACAAGAAAGCAGACCTATATAAAGATGACAATTAATAATGATAGGCAGCTTTGCACAAAAATGAAGTCTGTATTGTGAGTTGCCTAAGCGGTGCCTCCAGAGTCTCAGTTCTCTCTTCCAAAGTCATGGCTAGGCACAGTTGGAGAGAAATTTTCTTTTTCTAATTTACAAGGATAACCCATAGGCATTGTAGAAATGTAGAAAATATTTCAGTTTGGTGCATGGCCAGCTAGATAAAGATTACTTCCAATTCTGTTTGAAGTGAAGAGTGACCATGTTATTAAATCCTCAATCATGTAATTCAGTGGAAGACAAGTGTAGGATTTCCTGGTTCTTCATAACTCCTTTTCCTGGTCTGCTTCTGTGGCAGACATCTACTCTGGTGTCAATTGGAGGATTAAGAGTGTTGGGGTGGAGTCTAGCCTGTCAATCTAGAGATAACCAATAAGGCCTCTGTGTGGGTGTGCCCTTCTCCTGAGAATTCTGGGAAATGTGTTACTTCCATCTTGGAGGCAGAGACACTGTCTCTCTCAATTCACTTTCTGGGAGACACCTTGACTAATGAATCCCTGCGAGACATCCTTGAGGAGAAGCCACATGGACCTACCCTGACACAGTCAGAAACCTGGACCTAGAGAAGCCATGTGGAGACACCTGCCAGTGCTGTGGTGCTTATAACATCACTGGATCCAAAGACTTTCTACTCACTGGTTTGTGGTCATTCTGCACTTGACATCATTGCATGTGTTTCCTGAGTCTCAAGAGGACTTATAGACTGATATCAGACATATGAGTTAATATCAGACTTATGACTTTGGACTGGACTGGATTGTGATGTTTTCTCAATGTTCATTTCCTCTTGTACATAAATCTCTCCCTTATACAGATATGGGTGTGTATGGATTTGTTTCTCTAGTCTACCCGGACTAACTCAGCTTCCTTGCACCAAGAGCGATGCTGGGAGAATCCCTGCCACTATGAAGTACCACCTAGGTTTGGAATTCACTAACTTCCATACTTCTTATTTTGAGGACTAAATCAATAAAATTTAGTTCTTTATTATTTTTAGTTTCCTTCACATTCGCCATTCAACATAATTCTGACCTAGGGTGATAATGCCATTTGACAGGTCACTAGATTAGGGATAAAAGGGAGTGGTCTTCCTGAATACCCGTCCTAGCAGAAAGTCTGGAAGGGCTAGAATAAAGGGGCTATTTTGAAAGAATTTAGGCACATTAATTAGCCACCTACGGGGAAAACCAGAACCAAGTATGCTCAGGCCCAAGTCATGTGTCGGGTTTTTCTAACTTGCCTGAAGTGAAGTTCTTGTTACTTTGCTTTTCAGTTTTTAAACACTCACATATAAGCACCACCTCTCTAACTTTTTAATTTTTATTTATTTATTTATGCATTGGAAACGAATGGAGTCCACAGGGAGGCTTGCTCATTGAAACATAGCTTTTTGTTAAAAGCTAAAATTTAAGTAAGTCACAAGAAAAGAGATGTTCTTTCTTGGGGGGGGGGTGCAATTTTCAAATTCAAGAGCACTAAAATGAAAAATACTGAAAGGCTAACAATAATGTATTATGTATGAGTAAGGTAGAAAATAATATTCTGTTTAGAAATGTGGAAAATGATCCTACCTAGAATACACTATTCAATTCCAACAGATATTTGGCATAAATAAAATGAGGACTGAGTACATACAATCAAGCAGTATATTGATATTTGAAGAATTTGCATTTTAAAATTTGAAGAATCCTTATCATGTATGTCTATAGATATTTCATACATAAATTTTAAGAATTCACACATTTCTACAAAAATGTAAAATACATATATAATGTGAATTCCTCAAAATTCAAATTATATCAGTATCTGCACAGAAACATATATTGTGAATTCTTTCAAATTTTAAGTGATGCTAGCAACTACTTAGGGAAAAATGATCTCCTTTAAAGTCACCTAAAATTTATATGAAAGATAGATTCATGCTATGGGCACTGTAAAACAAAAGTTTTATTGTTTGTTGGTTTTCTAGACTGATTACATTGCAACGAAGCATTGGATATTCGAGTTTCCATGGTGGTAACTGGATAGAGGTGATTATTTGAGGCACACTTATCATGGACTGCTAGAAGAACAAACTGATCTGTCTTAGAAGAAGTATGGCCAAGGGTGGCAAGACTTTGTCTTAACATACATTAGACTGGACAGCAGGGACCAGTCCCTGGAGAAGGACATCATACTTATTAAATGAAGAACAGCAAAAAAGAGAAAAGCCTTCAAGGAGATGAATAGACACAATGGCTAAAACAGTGGGCGCAAGCATGGGAAAAGATTGTGAAGACGCCACAGAACCAGGCAGTGCTTCGCTCCATGTGCATAAGGTTATGATAAGTCTGAACCAAGTCAATGACACCTAACAACAATGTCAAGGGACTTTAAGATCATTCTGGACTCGCCAAATGGTGAGTCAGATAAGCAAATTGCTGCTAACTGAAATGTCAGTATTCCAAACTCAGCCAGTGACTCCATGGGAAAAAGACCTGGCCATCTCCTTCCATACAGACTAGGGGTCAAAATGAGCTCAATGGCCCCTGTGGTAGATGTATAATTGATTTGCCAATTTGAGGATGAAGAGTGTAGGAATGGAGTCTTGTCTCAATTGGATCAGAGCCACTGAGGCTGCAGTGTGGGCATGGCCTTATCCTGAGAATTCTGGAAAGTCTGGTACTTCCTCCTTGAAGGGGAGTGACTCTCTGCTCACACCCTGGGAGACATAGGAGCTGACAGGACACATGGACTCATTCTGATGCACCTCAGGGTGCTGGAGACGCCATGCAGAAATCCCTGCCAGTGCTGAGATGTTTCCAATGCCACAGGAGCCAAAGAATTTCTACCCACTGGCCTGTGATCTTTTCCAGTTGGCATCAATGCATGTGCTTCAAGAGCCTGAAGAGAATCTTGTTGATTGCTGTTGGACATATGGGCTAACATTGGGCTAATGGACTTGATTTGGACTGGGCTGGGATGTTTTCCCAGCATTCAATTGCCCTTGTATATAAATCTCTTTCTCATGCACATATGCGTGTTTATGAATTTGTTTCTTTAGTCTACCCAGATTAACACAGCACCTAATATGGGACCAACATAATTATTAGGGTCCTTAAAATAGAAGAGAAGATCTGAGGGACACAATGTCAGAAAATTCAGCCTGACATTGTTGACTTCAAATAGCAATGAAGCTGTTTTAGTCTGAGTAGACTAAAGAATCAAATTCATAGACACTCATATATGTATTGGAAAGAGCTTTATATAAAGAACAATTGTAAATTTAAGAAAACAGCCCGGCCCACATTAAGCCCATAAGTTCGATATTAGCCCATATGTCTAGTACCAGTCTATACATTGCTGTTCTATACATTGCTGTTCAGACTCACACAACACATGCAATGATGTCGAGTGCAGGAAGATCACAAGCCAGTGGGTGCAAAGTCTTGTAGATCCAATGGCAGTGGAAGCAGCTTCGCAATGGCATGTGTCTCCATGTGGCTTCTCCAGCTCCAAGGTTCTGGTGGCCATCACATAGCTCCATGTGGTTTGTCTGTAGGAATGTCTCGGAGGGAGTGACTGTGTGCCCCACCTCCAGCGAGCTATTTATCTCCATAGCACCTTCAAATGAGATCATCAAGCTACGACCTGATTGACAGGCTAACCTCCACCCCTTGCCTCTTAATTGTCTCAAGTTGACAAGAGATTATGTAACCACCACAGAAGCCATGAATCACAGAATTCAGGAAACCTCTAAAGTAGCAGTGTTTAAGCTGTGGGTCAGGACCCCTTTGGGGATCAAAGGACCCTTTTACAGGGGTTATCCAGCTCATAAGAGTAGCAAAGTTACAGACATGAAGTAGCAATGAAAAGAATTTTATGGTTGGGGATTCACCATAACATGAGGCACTATTTGAAAGGGTCATGGCATTAGGAAGGTTGAGAACCACTGTTCTAAAGGCTTCAGAAGACATGGCATTGGCTGAGCCCTGGTGACCTAGTGGTTGTGTGCGGGACTGCAATCCACAGGGTTGACAGTTCAAATTCAGCAGAAGCTCTCCAGGAGCAAGGCTGGGCCTCCTCCTCCCACCAGGAGTGATACCACAAAAAATATAGAATAATAAAAAGAAGACATGGCATTGATTCTCCAACAAGGAAAGCAGCCCTCTCAACATCTTGGTTTTTAGCCCAGTGAGTCCCATGTCAGATTCTGAACTATAGATCTGTAAGATCTTCCTGCACTCGGCATCATTGCATGTGCTGTGTGAGTCTGAACTGTTTTTAGCTTTGGAGTCAATCATCATCCAAGAAGCAATTGACAACTAATGCAATTGGAAAATGTGGTGCATTGATTATTTATTTGCTTTTTCTAAATATGTTTAATCTAAATATGTTTCTAAATATGTTTAAGTTTTTACTGCTTTCTAAATTCTACCAGAAAAATAGCTTCCTCCAATTTAATCTCCGTAATCCAAACACATTAAATAAGCTCCTGGCCCTCATACAACCTTATTAAACCTCTTTAAGAAGTTCAATTTGTAATAAATAAGTTTATGTATATCTAAACATACCAATCACCTCCACGTTTTCTGCCTATCAAAATCCAATGACCATATAATTCCCAATAAGTTAAGCACCCTGCAAACAGAACTTAGAACATTTGTTTAAACAATTTGAAAGTTCACCTGAAGAAAAGTGTAATTATCTGCACTGGATTGCCCCGAGCTGTTCTGCAGGACACATATGTGCCTGTCTTCTCCAGTGAACAGAGATGAAACCTTCTGCAGGGTTTCACAAACTATGGCCTGTGGGCCACATGTGGCCCGCCAAGGACATTTTTCCAGCCTACCGGGTGTTTCTGCCACCATTGCTGTCCTGCTTAGCAGCCGACTCATCTAGGGCCCAGTGAGTTTGTTCATAGTTTTTTTTTTTTTAAACTAAAACCCAGCCCTCCAACGGTCTAAGGGACAGTGAACTGGCCCACTGTTTTAAAAGTTTGAGGATCCTGGATGGAGATTCCATGAACTGGGATCAATTTTGATAGCAGTAGGTTATTATAACTGAAGATAAGCAAAAACCAGAAATATCTTTTTGTGAGGTGGGCTTAGGACTGGAAAGTTTTGTTCTACTGTAAAAAGTATTACTATGTGTGGTGGTCATATATTTGTGATGTCAATTTCATGATTGGGATGTAGGGGTGGAGTCTAGTCTGCTAATCTGGAGATGGCCAATGAGTAGCCAATGAGGCTTCTGTATGGGCCTGGCTTTCTTCTGAGAATTCTGGGAAGTCTCACGGTATTTCCCAATTGGAGAAGAGAGACTTGACTCTCAGTCTCTTGGAGTCAGTCTCCAAGTCAACAAACCACTGAGAAGACAAGATGGCAGCATCCAAGGAACTGGAGGAGCCAAAGGAGAAGCCACATGGCCTTACCCTGATGGAACCAGACTTCTGAAGCTGAGAAGCCACATGGTGACTCCTGCCAGTGCTGAGTTGCTTCTACCACCACTGGATGCTATTGATAGACCCTGAGCCCTGGAAGCAAGGAGCCATCAGAGGACCCCTGAGAGCGCTAGGACTCTGCACCCACTGGCCTGTAACTTCGTGAGTCAGAAGGAGACTTTATAGACTGTTATTGTGCACATGGTCTATTATCGGACTTATGACTTTGAACTGGACTGGGTTGGGATGCTTTCTCAAAGTTCCATTCTGCTTACATATAAACCTTACCTTTATATCCATATGCATGTCTATGAATTTGTTTCTCTAGTCTATCCAGACTAACATACTATAAATCAGAACTAACTTGATAATATCCAACAATGACAAAAATCACAACAGATAAAACTTTAATCAGGATTTTCTCCTTTTTTTTTTTAACTTGGAGTTGCAATTATCTACAGGCTTAGTTTATTTTCTATATCTAGATCATGAAATTTTTAAAAAATTGCCTTATACTGTTAAACAGTCTTTAGAAAAACAAAATAGCATCATCTTATATATTTTCTTCAGTGCACCAGTCTTACAGGTTCATTTTTCATTAGACTTCTCCCCAGACCCCTGTAACTTATAAATGCAACCAGTTTCTCACAATTTCACTTGCTAATAAGAAGTATCTGAAACTCAATATGTTCAAAACATAACTTGTAAATATTATCTTTTTCAACTACTTACACCCTTTTTTTTCTTTGAGTCCAAACTTACTGTCCAAACTTACTGTCTTCAAATTTACTATCAAATTCTATCAGCTTTATATTTGAAACAATATATATGAAAGACTATGGTTTCATCACTACTGTTATCAAATTGCAAATTTCTGATGCTTTTATTGTAACATTGTGGCTGAAACCATCATTACCTAGAATATGACGAGAGCTTTCCTACTTCTTCCTTGTCTATTCTCCATCCAGTGACCAGAAGAACTTTTTAAAGTATACACCAGGGTGGCAGTTACATAATCTCCTGTCAACTTGAGCAAAGTGGTGGAGTCTAGCCTGTCAATCAGGTCACAGCTTGATGACCTCGTTTGGAGACACAGCAGAGATAAACAGCTCACTAGAAGCCATATCCACCCCCTCTGCCTTCCCTTTCTTACTGTTGAGACACTCAGAGAGCTGGAGGAGACACGTGGAAACCCACACCAGTGTTGAGATGCTTCTGCTGTCACTGAAGCCACAAGACCTCCTACCCATTGGCCTGTGATCTTCATGCATTCGGCATCATTGCATGTGCTGCATGAGTCTAAATAGAAATTGATGGACTAGTGTTGGACATATCTGACTTATATGCTTGATCTGCACTGGGCTGAGGTGTTATCTCAATATACAATTGCTCTTTGATATAAAGCTCTTTCTTATACACATGAGTGCCTATGGATTTCTTCTTTAGGCCACCCAGACGAACACAACCAGATTATACTTCTCTGCTCAAAACCCACTATGGCATCACCACTTACTACACTCAAGAGTTAACACTGGTCCATATAAAGGTCATTGCAACCTGACTATAACCCTGCTACTATATCACTCCTTTGGTCATGCTGACAATGTTATACTGGTGTCATCAAAGATAACTAGCACATGTCCACCTAAAAGCCTTTGCACTTGCCTAGAACATTGTACTCTAAATAATCTCCAGGGTTTACCCCTCAGGTCCTTAAATTATCTACTCAAATATTTCCATTTAGAAGGGTACATCCCAACACAATCACACCCAATTCAATTCCCATTTTCACATACTTTAAAAATATTTGATTTACCTATCATATGTTGCCAAACAAGAATGGGCTTTGTTTTATATTCTATTGCAGTGATTCTCAACCTTCCTGATGCCACAACCCTTTAATACAGTTCCTCATGTTGTGGTGACCCCTCAGCCATAAAATGATTTTTGTTGGTACTTCATAACTACAATTGTGCTACTCTAATGATTTATAATATAAAGATCTAGTATGCAGGATGTATTTTCATTGCTACAAATTGAACATAATTAAAGCATGTTGATTAATCATGAAAATAATAGATAATTATATACTGTGAAATATTTATGATGGTGAATGAAATTTTGTCTTAAAGCATGATGTAGCATGGGTAACAGTCTTAACAATTTGTACTCATGTGTGGGTATATCTGGAGGTGGGCAGACCTGCCTGGAAATGGATAGAGGAATGGCCTCTCAGTTCCTAAGACCATTGGAAATAGATGTTTTCAGATGATCTTAGGTGACCCCTGTGAAAGGGTCATTTGACCCCCAAAAGATCATGACCCACAAGTTGAGAACAGTTGCTCTATTACATTTCAATATCTTGGAAATACCACACACAGAGAAAAAGTTCTCAAGAATCATATGTGAAAGAAGAAGTACTCAAGTCAAGCATAAATCATAAGAATTAAGAAGTTTCCTCTCATTTGTACTTATATCAGACCTTAAAATATGTCTTCTGTGTATGCTGTGCATATGTGATCAGAGAGCAGGTGTCTTGGTGGCACAGCAGACTTGGTGGCCACTCCCCAAAAGAGGGTTCAAGCTAGAAAACTCTATGAAGCTTTTCTACTTGGTTGCATTGGGTGTCTGGGCGTGAAATCCACTCAATGGCACCTCAAACAATATAGAGACAGCAATGTGACTTTTGTAATTTCAAGAAAGGCAGTCTGACTGTGGTTGCAATGTAATTTTATTAAACTTAAAACAAACAAAACAAACACTTCTCATAATGAATTGCTGGAAGTCAGAGAAAGAACAGGAGAAAATTCGATCTTTATTGTTCTGTCTAAAGTGCCAATTTTTGTTTTTTTGGATATCACTGTCCTCTGGTGGTCATGGACACTACCCAGTGCTCTCCAGAGAGCTGCCACTGGATTTGAACCGCCAAGCCCACGGGCTGCAGTTCCACACTCAACCACTTACGCCACCGGGGCTCAGCCCTAAAGTGCCAATTTTAAAAGATCTGTTTGTCATCTATTTGTAGAGAAGAAGCCCTATTTTAAATGTGTCTTTGTAACACACCAGTCTACTGCATTTGACAAGCACAATACTTCTGTGGCTGACCAATTAATTTTGGCCAAACCGAACATAGGATGTAAGCATTATGAGTGCATCAGGTTGTAATCCAGTAAAGATGAGTTGGGATTATCTTGGACCTCCTTGAAAGGAGGAAGAGCCTAAAACACAGGAGTGGGAAAATACAAGCAATCAGCATAATGAGAAACACATATGTTCCCATTTTCTTTATTGACTGTATGATTTCTTTTCCTTCTCCAAGAGATGAAAAACCTTTTCATTTATCTGGAAACTAGTCAACTGGAAAACTGAAAAGATGAAAAAGTCTCAGGTCTCCCCATTTTCTTTTGCGTTAGTCCAGGTTGACTACAGAAAGAAATTTAAAGACACTGGGATGTTTTCTCCATCTCAAAGTGCTCTTTGGAATGAAGCGCTCTCTCACACCCGGTGGCGTAAGTGGTTGAGTGTGGAACTGCAGCCCGTGGGCTTGGCGGTTCAAATCCAGTGGCAGCTCTCTGGAGAGCACTGGGTGTGAGAGAGCGCTTCATTCCAAAGAGCACTTTGAGATGGAGAAAACATCCCAGTCCAGTGCAGATCAAATTCATAAGTCTGATACTAGCCCCTATGTCTGATATTAGGCCATAAGTTCCTCTTTGGACACAGCATATTCAATGAAGCCAAATGCAGGAAGACCACAGGCCATTGGGTGAACATGGATCTAATGGCCATGGAAGCCTTTCAGCGCTGGTGCAAGCCCTCTAAGTTGCTCTTCCTGCTTTCTAAGTGTCTCAACAGCAAGAAAGTGAAGCCGAGTGTGGCCAATCTCCAGGAGGAGAGGGAGGGACTTCCCAGTATCCTCAGGAGCTGGCCACCCCTCAAGGAAGCATCATCAGTACTGATAAGTGTTGTCCAGTTCTGCTCCAAACCTTGGGTTATTAATCATTCGCTCCATTTCCAGCCCAAGTACTTTAATTAAATGTGGAATGAGTGCATGTCGCAGATATCAATTCTGTTTTAGCACTGAGTCAGCTCTGAATCAAATTAATCACATGAATAAAAGTAACTAGATAATCATCCAAGTGTTGATTTACTTTATGATGCAACAATAGCCTAAATAAATTAGTAACTGGTAGACTGATCATCTCTGAGTGTAAACATGTTTGAATCTGGACTGCATCAGGCTTGATGGCTAGCACTACTGTTGGGAGTCACTATCCTTTCACAAACACTCATTTGGCCATAGAGTATGCAACTGTGGGGAAGAGGAGAGGAGACACACTATGTAGGAGACACATGGAATTGTGACCATATTAGGACATTTGAAAAGTGGTAACAATCATTAGAATACTGTGGCTTATGCATCATGTTTCCCTACCACAACTGCATTGAGATACTACCTGACTCTAATAAGGAGATCTGAACTATAAGAAAATGAAAAACAAACAAACAAACATAGTTACACCTTCTCAGAGAAATCTCAGATTTTAGCTTTTGTTCTATCCCCAAGTTTTCAACTGCTAATTATGAAAGAAAGAAAAATCTTGGAACATGCTTTCCATCATGACAATGAATGATGTCCCCATCTAAAGTCAATCCCTTCATTTATTTATTGGCTCTCCTCATTTTCTTCCTCCCTCACTGCTCACCCCCCACCATGAACTCTTGATAATTTATAAATTATTATTACTTTGTCATATCTTACGCTGTCTGCTGTCTCCCCACACTCACTTCCCCGTTATTTGTACCTCTGGGAAAAGGTTATATGTAGACCCTTATAATCAGTTCTCTCTTTCTACCCTACCTTCCCTCCACCATCTCAGTATTGCTACTCTCATCACTGGTCCTAAAGGGATCATCTGGCATGTGTTCCCTATATTTCCAGTTGAAAGGGTATGCTTCAAATGAGAGAATCTGAAATGGAGGAGAACCTAATGGAATTCTAAGACTCCAAGAAGCAAATTATAAACCTGAAGCAAATCCCAGAAAAAGAAAGACAAAAAAATTAATAACAGGTAGACTATTAGAAGAGATAGTAGAAGAAAAATTTCTAGATCTATTGAAAGACACCATTTACAAATTCAAGAAGCTCCAAATAGGAAAATTCCAATAGATCCACAAGGAGATTAATGAAGGAAAAAGCTGGTGATCTTTCCTCAGAGAACAAAGTACACCAACTGGGTAATGTTTATCATTTCTCAACCTTCAAAGTCTTACAAGTTCAAAATAATCCAGAAAACAAGAGAAAACCAAGTATTCACATGCAATAGCTATTCGATAATATTAAGCACCAATTTCTTAGTAGAAGCTTAGGGAAAAGAAGGCACTGGAATGAAACAGTTAAGGTGATTAAAGAAAACAAAAAAGGGAAAAATAATAAAAAATTTTAATTGGCTGCCAATGATTTTAAATATGGTAAAATGTCCTTTAAAAAAGAGGGCAAAATTTAAATAGCCCCAATTAAACAAAAACTGGGGAAATTTGTGTGTCCAGAAGTGTATTTTAAGAAATGCTAAAGAATGAATTTTAATGAAACAGAAGTGACATTAAGTCAAAAAATCTTGAAAAAGTAGAACGAAGGAAGACTGGCTTTCTTGTTTGCTTTTTTAAAAAATATATAGAATTAGAATTGTTGGGATTGCAATCCATCTGAGGATACTTTTGGTGGTCTTGACAACTTAATTATATGAAACCATTCAATATATGAACATATAACTTGCTACTTGTTTGAATCTTCTTTAACAGTGTTTTTTTTTTCAACTGTGTTTTATACTCAAGTACCCTGATGTGGTAGTTAATAAATTCATGCCAACTTGAAGATACAAAAAAGTGTTGGGGTCATATTCAACCTGTTAGTCAGACCACATCCAGATAATACCTCCTTATGAGTGTGGCCTTCTTCTAAGGAGGGCCCTGGAACTGCCCCTTCTCTCTCTGTGTTCACCCTTCTGCTGGCTAGTCACTCTGGGACCTGCCAGCGCTGTGTGGATCCACAAGACTGTGTACCTACCAACCCCTCATATTCCTGCATTCTGCACCACTGTATCTGAAGAGGAACTTATGGGCTACTATCGGATTCTTATATTTGAGTTGGACAGGGCCAAGATGTTTTCTTGATACATAGTTTTGATATAAAGCTCCTTCATACATAAATGAGTGTTGCTGGATTTATTTCTCTAATCAGCCCACACTGAAACACCAGGATTTTCACTTACCTATTTTTTTGTTCTCTTTTGAAGCTAAAATGAATTAAAAATGTTTTCATTTCATTCTTGGTTGATTATTCCCTATTTATCAAAACCCAATTTGTTTGGCTAATTGATTTGAGATTTTTCTCCCTTTTGATAGAGGTACTGCTTTAAATTTTGAAATACTGTCTAAACTGTACACCTAAATTTAGCTATGTTGTTTTCAGTTTCATTGTATTATAAGTATTTGATTTCTTTCTTGATTTATTCATGGACCTATTAGTGTTTTAATGATGTGCTTACTTTCTACAAGCTAAAGGGTTTCAAATAGTCTATGAGGGAAAAAATCCCTTTTCATTTTATTTTCACAGAAATTTTTTCAAATCCCTTCATATTTGTAAATTTTTGTTTAGCTACTTTCAAGTTTTTCTCTGTTTTGATTTTTTTGTTTATTTCATTGTGGTAGCAGAATATATTTGGTATAATTTAAGTATTTTAAACATATATACACTTGTTTAGTAATCTGAAATGATTCTATTTTGATGATGACCCATGTGCATTAGAGGGCAGCAGGTATTTTTGTGATGTTGAGTGGAATATATATAGCTATTTAATAATGTTTGTCAAATCTTCTATTTCCTTGATTTACCCTCCCATGGGCATTTCACTGTTTAAAGCAATATATGCATACTGAAATCTCTTACTTCTTTTGTAGAACTTCCTATGTCTCCCTCCAATTCTGTTAAGTTTTTGTTTGTACACTTTGACTTTTATCTGCAATGCACATATGTTAATCAGTGTTATATTTTCTTGATGAATATATCATTTTCTCACTATTATAAGGACCCTGGGTGGCACATTGGTTACGTGCCTGGCTGCTAAGTGAAAAGTTGACCACTTGAACCCACCTCCTGATTGTCACTCAATAGAAGAAAGATGTACAAGTCTATTTCCATACTGCATGAAGTAATTCTACTCTGCTCTAACTGGGCCTGATACGATCGAATTTTACTCAGTAGCAATGAGTAAATGAGTATGTGGACTTCATCAGATGGAATACATGGAAATAGGAATAAAATAAATAAAATTAAATGAATTGAATTTGCGGAAAGAGATGTTAGAAAAGCCCAATAACAGTCAATATAAGACCCTGGGCTCACTGTGAGTAACAAGTTACTCATTAACAGTTCAGGTTGAAGCTTAAGAAAATTGAAACAAGACCATGAGGGTAAAAATATAACCTTGCATCTATCCTTGTGGAATCTATCCTGAAGCAGACAGCTCTGTCTTTCTCCCAAAGAGCAACTGATGAGTTTGATCCAATAAACTTGTGACTAAGCACCCAATGCTTACCTCAATCTGTCACCAGGGATCTTTAGAGAAATGCAAATCAAAATAATGAGACAGGGCTTCACCCCCATCGTTGTTGTTAGGCGCAGTCGAGGTAGTTAGAGCAGAACAACATGTCACCCTGTCCTTCACCATCTGCACAATTATTCTTATGTTTGAGCCCATTGCTGCTCACCGACACTGCTGCCTCAATCCATCTTACAGAGGGTCTTCTTCTTTCACTGCCCCTCTGTTTTACCAAGTGTGATGTCCATTTCCAAGGACTGGTCTCTGCTGATAACATGTGCCAAGTATGTGAGACAAAGTGCTTCCATGAGCATTGATTGTGAATTCAGGTTAGATGAAATATTTGACAATTTCAGTCTTCTCTATTTGTTATGATTATTATCTACTGTAATTTTTTTATTCTAGAATAGGAATTGTTTTATTGTTCCCATACTGTTGAAATTCCTTCACAGTTTACTTCTTGACAGCTTTTAAATGGTATTTCATGAAGAACTAATATGTTATTTTTAATCTAAAAGATATTTAAATGTAAAGTTTGATTCAACATACTTATTTTTGTTCTATATTACCTTGTTTTTCTCACAAAACAAGACATTTGAAATAAAATATTTGACAATACCATGATCCCTTTCTCTTAGAACTAAAAACACACAGATGCTATCTTAAAAAAAATTTGCAGTAGAAATGATATCGATTTGAATAAGAAAGATAGAAAAAAAGAAAAAGAACTTTCATCTTTTTCAGTTACTGGAAAGGTAGAAATGCACGGACAGTTTAAATCTGTTGAGTTGTCATAAATTTAGAATGTATTTTCTGGTTTGTTTTAATAGTGCAAACTCTTCTGTGTGGGATACAGAATGAGTTATGTGGGTAAGTACTGACTGTGAGGAACCACTTACTGGATGGTATTTAAAATATTAAAGAGCTTCAGGAAGTTTGTGGAAATATTCCATTGTCCTTTTATCCCATATTTTTGCTTGTTTGTTTGGGTTTTTTGGGTATCATTGCCTGGTGGTGGGAATAGGAGGCCCAGCCTTGCTCCCAGAGAGCTGCTCCTGGATTTGAACTGCCAAGCGAATGGGACACAGTCCCGCACTCAACCACTGCGCCTCTGGGGCTCAGCCCCCCATTTTTTTTCATGAACTTTTTGCAGCCCTGGTGGGGCTGTCAGACAAGTGTTGGCCAACTAACCCCATGGTTTTCAGTTCAAATCCACCAACCGCTCTGTGGGAGAAAGTGGGACTCTGAAGAAACTCTCAGGAAACCCTGAGAGCAGTGGTTCTTAATCTTCCTAATGCCGTGATCCTTTCATACAGTGCCTCATGTTGGGGTGCTTCCCCCAACCATCGAATTATTTTCATTGCTCCTTCAAAACTCTAATTTGTGCTACAGTTATGAATCGTAATGTAAACATCTGATATGCATGATGTATTTTCATGGCTACAACTTGAACATCATGAGAGCATAGTGATTCATCACAAAGCAACATGTAGTTAGATTTTGTGAACTATTTCTAATGACAAATAAATGAAATATTGTCCTGAAGCATGGTGTCGTATGGGTAAGGGTCTTAATAGAACAACAGTGCACTGTATTGCTACATTTTGTGACTGCATGCATAAAAACCAATGTCAGTGCAAAGGTTGAGATCACGTCTTCCTCACCAAATCAGAGTATCTGCATGTGGGTAGACGCGCCTGGAGATGGAGAGAGGAGCAGTGACTCAGTTCCTAAGACCATAGGAAATATGCTTTCCTATGGTCTTCGGCGACCCCTGTGGATGGGTAATTTGAGGAGCCGCGACCCACAGGTTGAGAACCACTGCCTTAGAGTCAGAAGCATCAAGATGGTAGTGGGGTCAAATGTCCAAAGATGGACCTTAAGTCTCTCCCCAAGAATGTAGGCTATTCTTCCAGCAAACAGAATGCGGGTGATGTACTGATATCTGACTTCTGGGAACTGCTCCCAAAAGCAGTTGGCCTTGGAGTGAAGATGTTCAAACATGTCTATGGAGAGGCTCACATGGCAAAAAAAAAATGACAAAAAAAAACCTAGATCTTGCTAGCCCTGTATGTGAAGCACCTTAGAAATGGATCCTACAATCCCAGTCAAGTCTTTGCATGATGGTAGCCCTGGCTCACAAACTTCAAGACCTCACACAGTGTCTGCAGCTCCTGGATGTTGAGATAACACGTAGTCAAGCAACAGAGAATCAGCACATCTCTTCAGATCATAAGGAGAGGATGAAAAGAAATAAACTTCACAGGAATGAGAGACTATTAGCATAGAAGCAGAACAAAAAGGATACACACATAGGCGAACACTGAATGTATGAATTTTGTGAACTGAACAGTGCCTTGGTTCAGCTGACATTGTTGAGGAAGAAAACCTTACACATTTCATTCCCTATTGTTCTTAAAATGTTTTCTGTGTGATAAAAATGCATCGGGATTGTTTTGAATTTTTTGGAAAAAATTTCAAAAATGTGTTAAACACTCATGACAGCCGGAAATGGGGAGGTTGGGGGTGAGTGAGAGCATGAAGGAACTCTTTCCACATACGCTGCATCATTTTGAAAGATATCACTTCAACCCCTGTTGACATTGCTAAAATTGTTTATCACAAATGTAACAGTCTGTGCTTTCAATATTGATGCTTGAAAATAAAATACATCACTCTGCGATGCACAAAGAGAGAGAAACATTTGCATGATGTTGCATTGGATTCTTCTACAATATGGCTAAAATGTAGCCCTACCTCACTGTTTTAATTCTTACAGTTATGGCTAATGAGACAGCTGACCTACTGACTAGTGCACCTTGCCACACAGTTGATTTCAACTCATAGTGACCCCATAAGACGGAGGAGAGCTGCCCTATGAAGGACTTTTCAAGACTGTAAGTCTTGACGGAAGCAGACTGTCACTTCTTTCTTCTGGGGGAGTGAAACCATTTCTTTTAGCAGTGCAGTGCTTAACTACTTCACCACTGCGCCTCCTTTTAATAGTTTCTCTCAAATGCATCCCTTTGACTCACTGCATCCTCTTTGTCACAGATATTGTTTTGGTTCTCTTCAGATTGCTCTGAGCCTTTCTCTCTTCCCCTAGGGGAGGCACGCAAGCTTTGTGCAAAATACAACATGGGATCTACCGCATGAATCTATCATATTTTCTCTGTCTTCCCAAGGACACCATAATGGAGTCAAGTACATGCCCCTATCCTGATTCCTGAAATTTGTGAGTGGATTTTCTCACAGGGGAAAAATGACTTTGCACATGTTAGCCTATTAAGACCTTGAGGTGAAAAAGTCATCCTCAGTAGGTGCAAAATTCAATTCAAGTGTTCTTAAAGAGTGTCATGAAATGAGTTAACATGTCCCAGAGTGAATTTTGAGAGAGATATAAAGGCACTTTGAAGAGTTCTATGTGGCCCATTCAAATTCACTGGAGCTTTATTGTGGGTCCCTGTTTCACTCTCTCTGCCTTTATTTCTCTAGAGACCTGATGAGGAAGGATTACTAGCCAGAGGGTAGAAACTGGAACTTCTTTGTTCTTCTGCTTGTTACCATTTGAATTACATTTCATACTTTCTTCTAGGAAATATTATAATAGAAGAGGAGACCGTAAGACAATGTGGAAACTGGCACATCTTACGATTCAACCAGGTTCAAAAGGGTATGATCTGCATTGAGAAAACATACAAAAGGGATAGCCAAAATCAGGGTGCAGGGGACCCTGAAAGATAGACATTCCAGGCCATCATGATTTCTTAAAGGCAGGTTGAAATACCTTTCCTGCACAGAGCCTGCAACTCAAGGCAGCGTTACACAATGGGGTAGTTCACGATTCTTTGAGGGTTCACAAAGAGACATTAAAACACCAGCCAAGTTATTCACAGACAGAAGGGGAGGATAAGGTTGGGAACAGGAAGTAACTGATAACGTTTGCAGAGTGCTGCCTTCTGCAGCTTTATTCAGAGAATAGTCATGAGGCAAGTATCCAATGATCTCAGGCAAGAAGGGCAGATCAGTCAACGCTTCATCAGCTCCTGCAGCTGAGCCATCGGCATTCTTCCAAGGATCATGAATCTAGAAGGCAGTGGTCCTGTCCCACTTGCCTAAGGAGCAAACAACTTCCCCCCCCCACAATCCCCAACTCGTCCCCTCAAAGAATACAGTACTAGACCAAGAGACTGGATTTGATCCCTAATGTGTTAGTCTGGGTAGACTAGAGAAACAAATTCATAAGCACACATATGTATATAAGGAACAGGTTTATATACAAGAGGAATGGAACATTGAGAATGCATCCCAGCCCAGTCCAGTCCAAGGTCATAAGTCTGATATTGGCTCATATGTCCAATACCAATCTATAAAGTCCTCTTCAGATGCATGAAGCATGTGCAACGACACCAGGACAATCACAGGCCAGTGATTGTCATAGTCTTGTGTATCTAGTGTTAGCAGAAGCATCTCAGCACTGGCAAGGGTCTCCCTGTGACTTCTATAGTTTTCAGGGCTCAGGGTCTATCAGTGGTATCCAGTGGTTGTAGAAATATCTCAGCGCTGGCAGGGGTCCCTCTATGGCTTCTCCAGTTTCCAGGGGTCCAGGTCTATCAGCATGCTGCCATGTGTCTTGTCAGCTGCAATGTCTCCCAGGGAGTCATCCTGTATCTTGTCAGTAGAGCATCTCCAAGAGACTGGGGGGAGAGTCTCTCATCTCCAAGAGGAAAATACAGCCGGATTTCGCAGAATTTTCAGGAGAAAGCCATGGCAACATAGAGATCTCATTTGCTATCTTCAGTTTGGCAGGCTAGACTCCACTCCTACACTCTTAATCCTCATATTGACACCAGACTAGGTGACTGCCACACCTGTCTTTCTCATTACATAGCTGAAAAAAATTAGGAGTCACAACTTCTCTGAGTCTCTTTTTCATTACCAAAGTGAGATTGACTCACTGCATGTCCCTTCCATATCTAATTGCTCTCAATTTTTTAAAATAGAATCTGAACTAAAAAAGATTATTATACTAATACAGGCACTCATGTCCTTTACTGAAAAACATACCAGCTAAACAAATACATCACTTAAATGAGAAACATTTGCTTTACTAGCTGAAATCACAGGCTTGGTGAAGGCAGTCACTTCTACCCTTTATGTTACTAATAATATGATTTACAAATCCCCATGTTAGAGTTGACATTGGATTTAGTTGGTGGATGGCTGAAGCGCAAAGCAGAATCCTTAACTCCAATCTTAGTCTTGATTTTAATTCCAACCCCATCTCAGCTCAGCAATATGAGTATGCTTAGGCAAGTCTAGGGAAAGGCAGCATGCACTAATGAATAGGGTCATCGAAAACATGCAGGCAATTGATGACACAAAGATGCCACCGATGAAGAAATTAGGGAACAAAAAAAAGTAGGACAATTACCTGATTTGTCCTTAATCATCTACTAAAAATAGCCCCTCAGACACATGATCTAATTTCTGTGGAAGACAACATCCTGGTGACTGCTATTTGACGTCACATCATCATGAGTCATATCCTGACGACCAGGGAGTCAGAGAATGGGAACTCTGGAAGCAGCCCTCTCACTTTTTAACCTATAGTCATGTACATATGCATGTGCAGTCATGTACATATTCTAATCAGGGCCCATTCCTCTCTCTGAATTCCTACCGGCCACCGGTCATGATTATGTGATAATTTTTTTCTTTATTTTCACTCATATGTAATGAACCTCAAATATGTAATTCAGTGAATCCCATGCTGGCAATTTCCCTCATCCTAATGACTGTCTTTGCCCTGTATTTGATCTAATAAAAGGTTTCTGTAGAATATGTTGAATAAAGGGTCTTCCCCTTAATAGAGCCCTAAATTAGGTTGTAATCTCATGAGAGAAAAATGTATGTCAGGTTTTCTTTAAATTCTGTTTTTTATCATTTACATTGCATGAAAGTTTTTAGAGGACTATGAGTACCAATAATTTCCTCACAAATGTATGAACTTCAAATCATGAGTCTCTTTTGAGACTCTGTAAGAAAAGATTTTAAATGCTTCAGCTCCTTTCTATCCAATTATAACAATGCTAAATTTGGTCAAATTTTGATTTGTCCTCATCTGCACAATGATGATAATCTCTAATTTGGACTTTCAAATATAAGCATTGTTGTGAAATCGCCTGTAGTCTAAGATTGCTTAGAAAACACAAAAATAACCTTAGTTCTGGCAAACCTGAAGAAGAGTATACAGCCTAAAAAGTATAAAAGGCTCATTGCATAACTCAATAGAACAGTGAATATCCCCAAATCCTTTGTGGGTTACCCAGCTCTAAAAACATTCCCCACTTATCACACTACCCATAGCAAAGAAAAATACTGATTACATAAACTATTGGTTTGAGCAAGTTCATAGAGTCAGGAAGAAGATCAGAGAGAATCTATCAAACTTGGTGGTTCTCATTCTTGCTCTGTGTTTACCCCTCCTCAAATTGTTAATCATCACCTTTGAAATAAGTTAAAAAAAAAAACAAAAACAAAATGACCACCACAGTGTAATTTTTCTAGAAATTGACCCATAGTAAAATTTGGGGGGACAATTCTAGTATAAGGAAATTAGAGTGAAAGAAAACCCATTAGATCATCTTTTTGAAACTTAGAGTTTGTTCAATATTTATAGTGTTGAATGATTTTAATTTTTGACTCTATTTGATTTTTTAAAATCATTTTACTTAATACAGGACTTCCCTACAGCAAAAACAGTAACTGAGCACTCTGGTTTTGTTTTATTTTTCTAAATCATTTTATTGGGGGCTCACACAGCTCTTATCACAATGCATCCATCCATCCACTGTGTCAAGCACAGATGTATACTTGTTGCCATCATTTATTAAAAATCATTTTGTATTGGGGGCTCATACAACTCTTATCACAATCCACACATCCATCCATTGTGTCAAGCACTTTTGTATATTTGTTTTCCTCATTGTTCTCAAAACACTTGCTTTCCATTTGAGCCCCTGGTATCCACTCCTCAAATTTCCCCTCCATTCTCATTCCCCCTCCTCCATGAACCCCTGATAATTTATAAATTATCACTATTTTATCATATCTCACACCATCTGACGTCTCCCCTCATCCACTTCTCCGCTGTCCATTCCCCAGGGAGGAGGTTATATGTAGATCCTTGCAATCTGTTCTCCCTTTCTACCCTCCCATCAAGGCACCTGGATCCCCTGTGTTTCCGGTTCCTATCTGAATGACAGCTCTGCACATGAGCCCTGGTCAAATCACCAAGTTAGGGTTTCCTTCACCAAGAACACTCTATACATGGACACAGATGTATGTGGCCTAGAATGCTAGAGACACGCACACAGAATGTTTCGTGCACATACACAGATCACGATGTGATTAAAGACATTCATCAATTCTATTTTGTCTTCAAGAGTTGCTACGGGTTAGCATCAACTCCAAAGTGTGAGTTCGGCTGTGGTTGTTAGAATCTGCTGGCATGGTAAGTTGCATTTTGGGTGGCTAACAAGAATGTCAGTGGTTTGAAACTGCCAGCAGCTCCCTGGGACAATGCACCGATGCAGTCATAGAAACACACAAGAGCAGTACGACCCTATCTGACAGTGTCACTGTGAGTGGATTTGAGCTCCTGGTTACCTGACAGATAAAGATCTATCAGATATGCTCCAAAAATTGATCCCAGTAACTAAAAGACCCTTCAGTCATGTCCTCTTTTCTTTCCCCAAAATGACCTATTTTAAGAATATACATTCAATTCAATAGACTCTTAAATTCCACTATCTCTCGGTTTAACTTGGATTTTCTGTGATGCTTAAAATTATAGTGGTCCTTGAAATATTGCCAGGACCACCCAGGATGGAATGGCATATCTAAATTCTCAGGAACCTCAGCTCTTTAGGAGTGGATGAAAGGATTCAAATTATCTCTTACAAGATCATCTTTGTCTTGGTGAAGTTTATGTTTAGGTAAAAAAAAATGTGCATTTTAATGTTTATCTTTCATCCATTTTCCATAAAGTTTTCCAAGTTGTGCGTGGTTTGTGCATATGTAGCTACATGGCTATAAATGCATCTACCTTTCTATCTAGCTGCCAAAATTCCATCGATATTCAGTCCATTTTAACTCCAAACAACACAAAAGGAAAAAGTTGAAATGTCTCACAGGGTTTCCAAGGATATAAGTTATTAAGGAAGCCCAGCATCACATCTTTTCCCACAGAGCAATTGGTGGGTTTAAAATGTAAACGTTTGGTTAGTATTGTAGCACTTTAACCATTGCAGCACACACACACAAGAATGTTTCAAAAGGTTCATAGAAACGTCATTATTCTTAACTTCATTTTCAATGGACTTTTGGTTTGCATATGCATATTGACTATACATATATATTGTCTATACCCTTAATTTAAAATATCATATACACAGACATATACTGCCATATAAGTACATAGAGATGTAGATATCATACTGCCTTTTAAAAAGCTACTTTTTAAATACAATTTTGTTACTCACCGGAAAGTATAGCAGCAGAGATCCAAAAAGAATTGTTTCCAGCAGGATGAGACCCGATGCCCTGATACTCTAAAACACAAAATGAAAATGGCACTGTTAACTTAGATTTCTAAACATGGAGAAATGTATATGATGATGACTGCCTCCATACTGTCTTTGGGGGAAAGTATGAAAAAAAGAAAATGGTTTAATCTTTCAGGGATGATAAAGGTGGTGGCCAACCTGATGGATGATAATGTTGGTGGCTTCATAATTTATATCCTTTATCATTTGAATTCCTGAACAGTCCATACAGCTGAGCACATTATCTACAGCAGTGGTTCTCAACCCATGGATCGTGACCCCTTTGGGGTTTGAACAACCCTTTCACAGGGGTCACCTGACTCATTCCAGCAGCAAGATGACAGTGATGAAGTATCAATGAAAATAACTTTATGGATGCAACAAGTATATGAGATGAGTCTCGTGATTTTTCTTTCATTTTGCCAACAAATTGTCCCAAGCATTCACCAACCGGGCTCTATGATGAGTATAACACAAAAAGAGGTGTCTCGCTTGAGAAAAATGTTTAAATGCTACTCTTAACTCCATATCCAGAAATTGGATATTTGAAGCTTGTCAAGCATATACATATACTTGGGAGTCTTTGATGCCCATGAGCAACAGAGAAATTAAATATTTTTAAGTTTCCTTGTCTTCCCACAATATATTTTGCTCAACTGAATTGAACCATCAATATGTAGTAAGTATATTGATTAAGAACAAAACCACCCAACAGCCTATTCTGGGTTCCCATGTTTTCACTAAATAAAACATAAACTGTATACAATGAATTATACAATTAACTAGAGTACAATATGAGCAGGTACCCAAAAATACCATACTGTTTTTTTCAAAGCTATGTATTTAATTGTGTGTGTGTGTGTGTGTGTGTGTGTGGCATCACTGCCCTGGTGGGAGTAGGAAGGCCAGCCTTTCTGCTGGAGAGCTGCTGCTGGATTTGAACCACCAACCCTGTGGGCTACAGTTCCGCACACAACCACTATGCCACCAGGGTTCAGCCCTACTTAATGATTTTACAAAATAACCTTATCACCCTCAAAGTGCTCCCCATTACACTCCATACATTTGTCAAATTTGTGATTCCATTCTTGGAGACATTTTTCACACTCCTCTGTTTATATGGCTGACAATACCTCCCTCATCCTATTCATCTCTTCTTCATTATCAAATCACTCTCCTTGCATATCTCTCTTCATTCCCAGAAGCAAAAGGAAGTCACATGAAGTGAGGCCAGGTGAGTCAAGTGCATAGGGCAGAGACGCATGCTGTTGTTTTTTTGTTTGTTTTTTTTTTTGTCAAAAAACCAGTGCATGAGCAGATGCATTGTCATGGTGGCAAAACCAGACCCCCATCTGCCACAAATCAGGTCTTTTTTGTCGCATGCTGTTAAGCAATCTTTTCAGAACTTGAAATAGCTTGATTAATAGTCTGACCTGGTGGAATGAACTCCAAATGCATTATCCCTCCCCCCACACACATTAAAAAACACACAAATGAGCATCAGTTTAGGAGTGATCTCCTCATATGCTACAGCAAGAAAATAATTGGAAACAGTAGCTATTAAATTTCTAGGAGCAAAGAAAGACTAAACTAATCAAACCACAAGTTTCTATCTATAAAATAAAATGTCAGATAGCTAGAAAGATAGATAGAGAGAGAACAGTCATTCCTATCTATGGAGGTAGAGTTGACCATCCCAGGGACAAGGGAACAACAAGTGAGTCAAAATTAGTGACGAGGTGGGTTGTGAGTCCTGATAGGGACTGACCAAGAGGACTGTAAGAGAGGGACGCTACAGAAACCCAAATGAAAGATGAGCATGATGGTGGGACAAGAGGAAAGTAAAAGGAAATACAAGAAAGAACTGGGAGAAAAAGTGCATTTACAGAGGTCTAAATGTAGGCATAAACATAGGTAAATATACTTAGATAGGATGATGGGGAAATAGATTTATGTGCATATACTTAAAGGGTTAGCATTAAGGCAGGTGATGGACATTGGACCTCCACTCAAGTACTTCCTCATTGCAAGAATACTTTATTCTATTAAATTGCATTCCTTAATGCTCACCTTCCTGGTGCAATCACTGAAGACAAATGTGTGCACAAGCAAATGTGGTGAAGAAAGCTAATGGGGCCTGGTTATCAAAGATATAGTGTCTGGGATCTGAAAGGCTTGAAATAAACAAGTGGACATATAGCTCAGAAGCAATAAAGTCCACAAGGAAGAAGCACACCAGCATGTGTGACCACGAGGTGTCAATGGAAGCAGTTATCAGGCATCAAGAACAAAAATCATATCATGGCATGCCCACCTTCCTGATATGATTGCTGAAGACAATGGTGTGCAAAAGCAACTGTGGTAAAGAAAGCTGATGGTGCCTGGCTATCAAAAGATATAGTGTCTGGGGTCTTAAAGGCTTGAAGGTAAACAAGCCGCCATCTAGTTCAGAAGCAACAAAGCCCATATAGAAGAAGCACACCAGCCAGAAGGACCACAGGGCATCAAAGGGATCAGGTAGCAGGCATTAAAGAACTCAAAACAATATCATTATAAATGAGGGGGAGTGCAAATTGGGAACCCAAGGTCCATCTGCAGAGAAGGTGACAACCCCTTGCAGAAGGGTCATGGGGAAGAGATGAGTCAGTCAGGGCACAGTGTAGCAATGATGAAACATGCATCTTTCCTCTAGTTCTTAAATACGTCCTCCCTCCCACAATCATGATCTGAATTCTTCCTTATAGTTCCGGTTGTATTAGAGGATGTACACTGGTACAGATAGGAACTGGAAACATGGGGAATCCAGGACAGATGATCCCTTTAGGACCAATGGGGAGAGTGGTGACAGTTGGAGGATGTAAGGAGGTTGGAGTAGAAAGGGAGAATGAATTATAAGGGTCTACATATAACCCCTCCTTGGGTACAGGCAATGGGGAAGAGGGCAAAAGGAGACATCGGACAGCATTCAACAAGACAAAATTATAAGTTTTAAATTATCAAGGGTTCATGAGGGAAGGGGTAGAGGTGAGGGGGTAGAAAAAGGAGGAGCCAATGTAAGGGGCTTAACTGGAAAGAAAATGTTTTGAGAATGATGATGGCATCAAAGGTACAAATGTGCTTTGGATGTATGGATGAATTGTGCAAAGAGTCGTATGAGCCCCCAATAAAATGATTTTTTAAAAAAGGAGAAAAAAAACCCTGACATTATTAGACACAGGAATGCTTTGCATAAACTCTTAAAAGAATTGAGGGTTTGCATTAATGTAAGAATTGAAAAGACAATTTCTATCAAAAAGCCTTTAAATGGGCTTTGACGGGAAGAATGTCCAAAGTGGTATGTTGTATTAAAAGACATTGCATATCATTTTCAGTTGAATCACTCACCTTGTTGGGTGATTTTCTTAACATGTTTTTAATTTATGTCAACTCCATGTCCTTCCTTATGTGGCTTTAAACAAATTAAAGAATACAAATATAGCAAAAGTGCCTTTACTACCACTGCTCATCCCCAGTTCTCTCTGAGAGAAAATAGCTATCATTACTTAGTACAATTACTGCACACACAGCCTTCCCCTGACTATGGGGAATAAAGCTACCTTAAATGCTGGTATGCATCCAGGTTAGACATCATTCATTTATCCTGTTTTTGCAGGTGAAATTTTTTAAGTGCCTTTATTGGAGACTCTTACATCTCTTATCACAATTCATACATTCATTCAAAGTGCTAAGCACATTTGTACATTTGTTGCCATCATCATTTTCTAAGCATTTTCTTTCTACTTGAGTCCTTGGTATCAACTCCACATTTTCCCCCTCCTTCCCCTCCCCTCTCTCCCTGTAATCCTTCTGGGTTATTATTTTCATATCTTACATTGTCCTCTGTCACTCTTCACCCACTTTTCTGTTGTCTAGCCCATTGGGAGAGGGGTAAATGCAAATCATTGTGATTGGTTCCTACTTTCTTGGTAGGTTTTTATACATGCATGCATTTTAAAATGTATAGCTATATAATAACAGCAATGTACTTGAGTTGGATTGTGATTTTCCATCAACTATATGATGCTGTAAGGATGTCCCCATAATCTAACCTAACTGATTTGAGGTGTCTTAAAGATCACATCCACAAGAGAAAGACTGGACTTTCTACTCCTATGATGAGTTACAGTCTTCACCCTAACATGGATTTATGGAGTTGACATGAAACTATGTAACCGCCACACAGGAGTCCGCTTTACCCTTTTCTATGGGGTCAATATGAATCAGAATTGACTAAGTGGCTCTGGGAATGAGACATCCACCAGTCAGAGCTCAAAGATGTTCTCAAGTCTGCCTCACTAATGCAGATTCGCATTTCTCTCCTGTGTCATTGACTCGACTTGCATTCACAGTAACTCTGCATGTCAGGGGAGGTTATAAATGCTCCGTAGTTTATGTTTAAATGTTCACAAAATTGCATCATGTGGCAGTGTGAAATATTGGCAATATGATACAAGACTAAGTAAAACACTGTATGCACTATTGGTTATAAAATGACGGGGCTGGGAAGAAGCTACATGGCTTCCTGGAAAAGACTGCAGCTAATCTCAGTTTGACTCACAGCCGGCCACATTGAGTTAGGAAACCTTTCAGTCTCATTGGCCTCACACATAAAATGGGAACCCTAATGCTTATTTTTTTGATGTGACAAAGTCTGGCATGTTTAATAAGGTATGATAAACACAAAATAGCTAGCATCATACTTGCTACTTAACAGATACGCCCCTGTCCTTCAAGGTAGCACAAGAACGATGAACTTGAAAAAGTTTTTTAAAGGCACATATAACTAGTGAACAAATGAAACTGTTTTGTTTTAAAAAGTGAAGACCTGTGTCGTAGAGAAACATTATTCTCACTTCAAGCTTGGCCATGCCGGACTGTGGTGGTCCTTGACCTATCATGCAAATTTTAATTTTCAGTTCCAAAAACTTTATAAGAAAACATTTTCTGTTTTAACAACTTTTATATGTGTAATTTGGTGACCTACATTATATTCAACTTGTACAATCCTTCTCTATTACCCATTCCTATTTTTTAAATTAATCTTAACAGAAATCAGTACCTCTTAAGCAATAACTTCTCATTTGTCTTACTCTACCCCTCTGGTACTACTAATAAACATTGCTCTCCATGCATTTTTCTATTCTAGATAACTGACAGATGGAAGCATAACAATATTTATCCCATGATGTATGTCTCAGCACAATATTTTCCAAGTTTATCCACATGGTCTTATGTATCAGAAGCTCATTTCTCTACATGGATTAAGGATAGTCTATTACATGGATCTATAACACATTTCATTGATTCATTAATGTGTACACAGATATCTCATTTGTTTTCACCTATTGTCAATAATGTATAGTGCTCTAGTAAACACTGCGTAAAAGTATCTGTTTGCATCCTTGCTTTCAATTCTTTTTTTTTAATCGTTTTATTGGGTGCTTATATAACTCTTATCACAGACCATACATAAGTCTGCTGTGTGTCAACCACATCTGTACATCTGCTGCTCTCATCATTCTCATAACATTTTCTTTCTATCTAAGCCCTTGGTGTTGGCTTCTCATTTTTTGTCTCCCTCCCCACTACCCCTCATAAACCGTTGATAATTTATAAATCATTACTGCTTTGTCACATATTACACAGCCCAATGTCTCCCTTTATCCACTTGCCCATACCCCAGGGAAGATGTAATATGTAGATCTTTATCGTCGGTTCTCCCTTTCTACCTCACCTTCCCTGTTCCCGCCTCGCCATCGCCACTCTCACCACTGGCCCTGAAGGGATCATGCGTCCTGGATTCCCCATCTTTCCGGTTCCTATCTGTCCCAGTGTACATCCTCTGGTCTAGCCGGATTTGTAAGGGAGATTTGGGATCACGATAGTGGGAAGGAGGAAGCATTGAGGATCTGAGCTTTCGATTCTTTTGAGTATATGTGAAACATGAAACTGCTGGGTTGTATAATAATTTTATGTTTTATTCCCTGAGGAATCACCAGTTTCCTACCGTGATTGCACCATTTTACAACCCTGCTGACAACAGATGAAAACTCCCAACATCTCCGTCAGGCAGCAATGGGTTAAGGGTTCGGGTGCAAACAGAAAGGCCTTCTGTCTGAACCCACTGGGCAACCTGCAAATGTGGCGGACAACCTGCAGCAAGGGGTCGCTTGGGAAACCTGTGGAGCAATTCAGCTCTATCCTCTGGGGTCAGTAGGGGTCAGAATCTATTCCACTTCAGTGACTTCTGCTTTTTAAGTGGTTGTGAACTGAAACATCGTTGTCATTATAGTTTTCACTTGCATTTCCTTAAGGACTCATTAGGGACTCATTTTTTTAATGTTCTCACTGGCTATTTGCATATCTTTTTGTTTATTTGGTTTTGGGGTGTAATTCCTACTAAATCTCCTCACACATTTTTAAAAATAAATCATCTTATTAGGGCTCATACAACTTTTATCACGATTGATAGATACATCAATTCTATGCAGACCACATTAGTGCATTTGTTGCCATCATCATTCTCAAAACATCCTCCTTCTACTCAGGCCCCAGGTATCAGCTCCCCATATTTCCCTTCCTTCTCCACTTCCCCTTCCTCTCTTCTCCCCCTTCCTTGTGAACCCATAATTTTAAAAAAATTGTTATTATTTTGTTATATCTTATACAGCCCGATGTGTCCCTTTACCCACTTCCCTGTTGCCTGTACTCCAAGGAGGAGGTCATATGTAGATCCCTGCAATTGGTTCCCCCTTTCTACTCCACCTTCCCTCCAACCTCCTGGTATCACCACTCTCACCACTAGTCCTGAAGGGATCATCTGTCCTGAATCCCTCATGTTTCTGACTCCAGAGTATATCCCCTGGTCTAGCTGGATTTGTCAGGTAGAATTGGGATCATGATAGTGGGTGGGAGGAAGAATTTTAGAACTAGAGGAAAGTTGCATATTTCATTGTTACTACCCTGTACCCTAACTGTCTCATCTCCTCCCTGCAAACCCTCTGTAACGGGGTGTTGCTTCACCTATTGATGGGCTTTGGGTCCCCAATCTGTAACCCCTCATTTATAATGATATAATTTTTAGTTCTTTGATGCCTGATACCTGATCACATTGACCCTCCTCATCATCACATAGGCGGGTGTACCTCACACATGTTTTGATATTTTTCTTTTTGTAGTCACGTACAAGGAGTTCTTAGTATATGAAGGTATGAAACTCTTATTGGATATAGGGTATTTGAATAAATTTCCCATTCTGAAAGTTGTGTGTTCACTTTGTTGTTAAAGAACATTGGCAAAATGTTTTTCTTTTCTTTCTTTTCACTTTGACACAGTTCAATGTATTTGCTTAATCTTTTGTGGCTCGTGTCTTTGGTGGTATAGCTATGAAGTTTTCTGAAGCACTACTCTGTTTTTGGTGTGAGCTGTTATATTTACTTTAGCTAACTGCTCCCTTTAGTTTTCATCTCTGCGATTGGGATCATGTGAGGGCCTGTAGACTCTGCAGCTGCATAAAGGCCATCACTACTCCATAGCATCAATAACCCTGATGTGTGCTTTCAGGTGTTCTCAGGGCACATAACCTGTCTTGCTTCATTGGCAAAGGGTATGGAACCTTAACACTTCATGGTGTTGATCTTGGCTATGCCGAAGCATTCCTAATTTCAAATTACATATGGGAACTTTGACAAATCATTCTGTTGTAAAATGCAAGGCTTGCGGGAAATGTACCCCTTTCCTTTAAAACCTCCATTGTCAGAGTGAACTTTACTCCGAGCAGCTTTACAGGCTAAGCAGATAATTCAGAGGAAGAACTCAGTGACAAAGAAGAGGGCTCCTGCTTCTGAGGCTATCTCCCCTAGTCTTGGACTGCATGCATCATGGTCATCAGTTCAAAACCACCGGAAGCTCCATAGAAGAAAGACTGGACTTTCTACTCCCTTAAAGAGTTACAGTCTCAGACACCCACAAGGGGAAGGGGGTTCGTTATAAATTAGTGTTGACTTGATGGCAGTGAGCTCTTTCTCTATTTCTAAATCAATTTTATTGGCACTTTTAGCAGGGCAATGGTTTTCATTTCGCACTTCAAGCCAAGATTAACACAGAAATGTTATATTGACTTAAGTTAAAAGGACATAAAGGAATCTTTTCTTTAAAGCGTAAGTGACATGGTAAGGGAGGAGAGAGAAGACAGTAGAAAATTAATATAGGATATAAAGAAAGATAATACACATCAGGAATAATTTCATCCTTTTCACAGTTTGTCTGGATAGAAAAATATAGTATTGACTTTTTTTAAAAATGAAAGTGCTAAAAAGGAAATGCTTTACATATTTCCTTGAAAGATGATCAATATGGTTGTTATGCTGGGTAAACTGTGGAAACAAATGCACAGAAACTCATATATTTTAAGAGAGTTTTATATAAAAGATAAGTACATTGAGAAAGCATTCCAAGTCTGTAGTCCAACATTATCTCTGATAGGTCAAACACTGATCTACAAAGTCCTCCTCAAACTCGCAAAACACACCCAAGGATGCTGAACACAGGAAGAAAACCAAATCAGTGAGTGTGTAGGCATCTCAGCACTGGCAGGGGCCTCCACGCGGCTGCTCCAGCACCCAGGTGTGCCTCAGGATAGATACATGTGCCTTCTTCTCAGGGATGTCTCTCAGGAAATGAGCCTTGCCAGCTGAGGCAAAGAAGTAGCTAAGGCAAGCGCAGGTGGGTCTGACCACCAGAGAACAAGAGACCAGAGACCCAGAAAAGTGAGGCTTATGAGCCATTCTCTCTCTGCCCTTCAATCAAACTGCCCTTCAATTAATTCCACATGTGTTTTATCGGTCATGTTGACACAATAGACCTTAACTGCACAATGAGGTTGACACTAATGATATAAAGCACAAATGCCAAGCAATACTACACAAAACACATGCATATATTACATATATGTACATATCATATATTTTCGCATATGAGAGACATATATGTCTACTCAATAAAGATCTTGTAGGATACTATCAAGGACATTTATAGGCAAAGAAAGCAAAAATTGATAAAAAATACACTAAAGAAAAGAAAACACCTAAAGAAATGTCAGAAGACACTCTAAAACTTGCTCTGGAATGTGACATGGATAAAGCAAATGAAAGAAATTATGAAATAAGACAGCTGAACATAATACTCAAGTGGTGTCTCAAGAAATCAAATAGTAAGGCATTATAATGAAATGTGTATAGATATACTTAGGAATCCAAAAGGGAAGTAGCTATTCAGCACATTTCATGTTGAAAAAAATTCAGCCTTAAGCTGTAATAGTATAGGACTGTATGGGTAAAATATTGAATGATACAGAAAACATCCAAAAATGGAAGGAGTGGATAGTGTCACTGTACTAAAAAGAAATGGTCTATCTTTGATCATCTCTGAAGGTCAAATAAGGTCAAGGTATATTCTATTAAAGGAAAAAGTTCAAGTTGTATCGAGGGTATTTGTCCATAACAAGACTCCAAAAATTTAAGAATAACAATCGAAATGCTTCAACACATTGATGCAACACTGGAAACACTCACTGGTCTATACCAAGAAATTTGGAGAACAGTCACTTGGCCATTACAAAGAACTAAAACCAAATGTTTGGTAATATGAATAATAACAAACTATGGATAGCATTGCAAACAACTGGAATATCAAGCACTTGCTTGTACTCATCTGAAACCCGTACTCAGGTGAATAGGCAGTCATTCAAACAGAATGAAGAGAGATTGTATGATTTAAAATCTGAAAATGTGAGCAGCAAGGTTGTATCTTCTCACCATATTTATTCATTTGGCATGCTGAGAAAATGATCCAAGAAGCTGGACTCTCCAAAGAAGAATGCGGAAGCAGGATCCGAGGAAGACTCCTTAACAACTTGTCTCAGACAGATGACACCACCTCATGTTGAAAGCCAAAAGCATTTGAAGCACTTAGCGATAAAGATCAAAGACTACAGCCTTCAGTGTAGATTACACATAAATGTAAAGGGTTAAAAAAAACCTCACAGCTGGATCCAAAGATAGCACAATGGTAAATGGAGAAAAGTTTGAAGTGTTCCAAGGCATCACTTTATTTGGATCCACAATCAATGCTCATGGCAGCAGCATCAAGGAATGACTTGTGAAACATGATCAGATTACAGTGCTAACAAGCAAAAGGTTTCATTTTAAAGATGGAGGTGTCCAGGACCCAAGCCATGAGATTTTCATTCATCTGATATGCATATGAAGGCTGGACAATGAATAAAGAATATTGGTGGAAATCTAATGCATCCAAATTATAGTGTTGATGAAAAATATTGCGAATGCCATGGACTGACATAAAAGCAAATAGATTTGTCGGGGATGAAGAATGTGCCAGAGAAGCAAAGAAAGCTCAGGTTTGTCTCCTGTACTTTGGTTAGATCATCAGGTAAGAACAGGCCCTGGAAAAGGATATCATGTTTGGTAATGTTTCAGGCCATCAAAAAAAGAGGAAGACCACCAGGATGAAGAAGTGAGATGGCACCAGCAATAATGAACTCAAACGTAACAATGTGAAGGTGGTGATGCAGCACCAGGCAGGGTTCTACTATAAATAAGGTTGCTATATTACTGCTCCCATAACAGAAATACTACAAGATAGTGACTTTATTTTTTAAGCCATTTTATTGGGGGCTCTCACAGCCCTTATAATGTTTCATACATCAACTTTATCAAGTATATTGGTACATATGTTGCCACCATTTCTAAGACATTTTTACTTGAGCCCTCACTATAAACTTTTTTAAAAAATCATTTTACTAGGGGCTCATACAACTCCTATCACAACTAATACATGTCAATTGTAAGCTGACGAATTTGCACATTTGTTGCCATCATCATTCTCACAACATCCTCCTTCTACCTAGGCCCCCAGTACCAGCTTCCCATATTTCCCCTCCCTCCTCACTCCCACTCTTCCATGAACGCTTAACAATTTACAAATCGTCATTATTTTGTATTCAAGCACTGTCCGACGTGTCCCTTCATCCACTTCCCTGTTGTCAGTACCCCAGAGAGGAGGGCAAATGGAAATTTAGTCTCTCACTGTTTAGGATGCTCGAAGTCCAGATGCAGGGTACCAGCACTAAAGGATGACTTCCTCTCTCTAGTAAATCCAGGGGAAAGTTTTTCTCCTCTGTCAACATGAGTGACCCTTGGAGATCTCTGTGTGTTTTGGTATCCATTTTCCCCTGGGCCTAGGAGTTCTTAAGACAGGGAGCTTGAATCAAAGTAATGTGCTCAACTCTTAGCTGTTCTTTCTTGGTAGCAGTCAAGTCCGTCATTCTCTGTTCAGTGTTTTGTCTTTTATCTGTTAAGGGGGAGCAGGTCAGGCTCCAGGGACACTCCTCTTACACAGGATCAAGGATGTCAAGTGAGTCCCCTAAAGAACCCTTACAACCAATTGGCCATCAGATCACAAGATGGGGGATGACTGCATCATTATTACTGCCTAATTGTGTTGTTACATAACTGCCAAACCTCAAAGAATCAAGGGGCCAGCCAAGTAGACACATATTTTGGAGGGACACATTTCAATACAAGACACCTGTTCAATATCATCTCAAAGTTTTAAATAGGGGTCAGCCAAGTCATCATTCTACTCTCACTCCATTTTTCTCATTTCTTACACTTTCCAAACTACATTAAGAAGGCACACCTATCAAAACTATACCCCAGTCATGGAATGCCGATTTAAGCATATGATGTCACACTCATTCTCTAAATTCTACAAGCTTCAGATGCAATGTATACAGGCAGAAAATGAAACATACTTCTGGCTGCAATATTTGCCTAGATGTAAGCACCCAGGGGGTACCCAGTCATAGAAAGTAATAAGATAAGAATGCTGAAGGCTGAATGTTCTTGAATAATTAAAATAGTCTGTTAGTCCTGGACTCAAGAGGGACTACTTTATTTATTTTTCAAATGTCTCAACCTCAAGGGAAATGTTATCTTGCCAAAACAATGCTGCTGTTTTTCATTATTGTAAATTTCTTAATCCTTCCAACATGTAAAGCTTCTCCCTACTTCTGAAGAAAACTCTTAGCATGAAAATATTTTTTCACTGCTGGATCTCAAGTTGTGTAATGAAAATATAAGACAACAATAGAGTTAGATCTCAAAGGGATGAACTAGCATAGAAGAAAAGCCAAGACTTTATAAATCTAGGGCCTTTGTTGAAAGAATTAGTTATTTATGTAGAAAGCCAAGAACCGGAGTTTTTATTTTATTTATTTAAATCTCTATGGATATATCCATTGACAAAACCATTGTAAATGAAACCTGCTAAACACTTGATGGACTAAGTATTCACCAGTAGATTAAAAATAAGATATAAAGTTTCATGGTTGTCCGGCAGAGAATTTAGAGTTGAGAGATCTGAGGAATCAATTTTTAATCATTTCATTAACAAATTATTAGGTGGATGAAAACAGAGATTATTAATTTCATGTATTTTTCTCTCAAAAAGTTATGGGAGGAAATTCTATAAACTTTTAAAATCTAGAGATGTCTTCAAGGAAGAATTGTTTAAAATGTGACCAGATAGAATCATCTTTTGATTTTTTAGAACCATTCTCAGCAAAAAGATTAAAAACAACAACCCAGGACCATGATCAAGACAGACACTCCCAACATGCAATGTAATACAAGTGGGAATGGATCAAAGCATAGACTTTATATAGAGATATTTGAATCTGAGCACCTTTTTAATTGTGACCCTGGGTAAACTGTTTAACTTTCTGGACTTCATTTTATTCATGTACAAAGTGCAATATCCAGCTTGCTGCATTATTGTAAAGATTAACAATAAACACCAAGAAAGCACTTAATCAGTGGTAATTGTCTGCCTTTCATGAGCAGATAGAGCAGGTAAGGTCAACAGAGACTCTATGCTTCCTCCACAGATGAGGAACAGAACACGTCTCTGCTGTCCACAGTGGCCAGCATCAAGTGGGTGCTATTTCTTCAATGACTTTCTTGCCAAAAATCATAAAAGGGAGAAAATAGCAACAAAGACATGTGAGGCTACTACAGTATGTAAAAATGAAATACAAAAGAAAGGGGCATGGTCAAGCATGAAATACTTCACTTGTCAATTTGAAAGTCCTGAAATTTTTGTATAAAACATTAGTCACAGTCTCTTACCTAGATATTCTATAGTACCCTAAGTAAAAGAGGGGTAAAACAGTCAGCGATGGTGTGTGTACACGTGTGGAATTTAAAATAATAAGGCATGCAATGTTAGCTGTTTTTGAGTGTGTGCTTGCCAGACATGTTCATGGTTGTGTTCTCAGGATCCACACAAGCTGTGGGCCAGATTGCTTTGCTGTATTTCTGCGACTGTAAACACTTGAAGGTTTTCTTCCTCATTTCCCCCGGCGTCTCTTCTTTCAAAAGTTCACTGCCTCCCTTTATGGCTCTGAGTTGCTGACTCTCAGAGGCAATTGCAGAGAGGCAGAGTAATTCCAACGCATGAGAGAGAACGTTCTGGATAACCGTGACTCGGCTGTGCTCATCTCTAGTGCTGATGTGCAAAACAACTGAAGTTTCAGATGAGCCCTTTTGCCAATCTCCTCATCCCTTTTCCTCTGCTGAGATTTCACTGCAATGCAGTCCTAAAATGTAGACCATCATTTCCTTATTTGTCTTCGTCTTCCCCCTAATAGTAATGCAATATTGCAAAAAAAAAAAAATAGCTGCTTTTTCTGTAAACTACATATTTAACATCTTCCATTCTCTTTTACTTTCAGGATTACTAAATAGAGAAATTCATATTTTATAAAATGGGGACATATTTCCTCCACTTGCCTAAAGAAATGCCGGCATGAAATACCATTCAAAGGGATCTTATCTTGGGAGACTTTAGTTTCTATCGTTAAGTAAAAGGAGAATTTAGAAACATATTCTGTAAATTAGTTAGATGGACATCTGTTGAAAACTATTGAAATTTATTAACTGATATAATTTTCAAATTAAAGTAGACCATTAAAAGCACAGAAAAATATCCCTACTCATGAAAAATCCTAAGATAGGGCTAATAATAATTGAAGTACAAGATATCATTAAGTATTTTTAAACCAGATTAGTGATATGAAGCACTTAACTTAATTTTCCAGTACCACACATTGTTACCAGGAGATAAGCTCATAGGTCATACAGTTTAACATCAAAGATATTTTTAAATTTTAACTTTTTATACTTGGGAAAATTCCAGAGGTTGCACACATTTTGTCTCAGTTTCACCTAATTTCTAAGTACTAATAGACCTAAATGACCTTTCATTATAATTTAAACTTTGACTAACCTGAGACGTTTGCCGGGGCGGGGGGGGGAGGATGCGAGTAATAAGCTGAAATAATTTAAAAGTCACACTGCTTACATAGATGCATCGGCCCTCAGTTTTACTTAGTCAATATCAGTATTTCCTCCATCTACATAAGTAGAAGAAAATAAACAAGATCAGGAATAGGTTCATTCAGAACTACTGAGCTTCTCTTTAACAAATCAGCTATTCTGTAGTGAGTTTGGAAGTGTTTGGAATGACTAAACAAAGTGTCAAACAAGAAGCAGGTCACACATTGTCACTTGGACATGATCTAAACACCCTAGACTTATTTATGCCCCTAATCTGATCTTCCACATATAACAGAGTTTTGTTTCAATTGTGACAGGATGTTTATAAATAAAGAATATGATGAATGCTTTGTTGGGAAAGCTAATCAGTGACTAATGCGATATAGAAGAATTCACTATTTGCAAAAATTTCAGAAATTTAAGAGGGTAGCCACAATGATGGGTCATAAAATGTGGGAAAACAGAAAATCTTACTTCAGTGAAAAAATTTGATGGATACAGGAAAGCAAAACTCAATCTCCAAAAGCACTTAAGTATTCCTAGAGTACATAGAGGAGTTTAAATTCTAATTTGCCCCAAGGATGAGACCATTGAGAACTTTCAAATGGTATTATGAAATCCCCCTCACTCATCTATCAGTCTATATATTTTTTTTCTGGCAAAAAAAGTGGGAAATGAGGTAAAATATAATTAAAATTCTGTTTACATTTTGATTGTCAATTCTAGCTACTTGCTTCACTAAATTCAGTGGTTTCAATTAGTCTTTATAATTGGAAAATGACAACATGTTTCAAATTTTTGAATTAACTTGACCTTTTGAGTTTTTATATTTTATTATAACATGAACACGATTCAGGGAGTATTTTCAAATAATTTATGTATAAGTTTAATTAGATAATAAACGCTAACTTTCCTACACAGAATTCAAAAAGGTCATACTCACTGGTAGATGTTTTAATTAACCTCTTTCTTTCTTTTTATTAGCTCAAAATTTTGTTACTCTTAGCTCTAAACTGTTTTATAAAAGTCTGCTAGGAACAGATCATCAACTCAAAAAGACACATAACAAATATCACATATAATTATAGTTAAGTATGAATAGAAACTTGAGGTAGAAAATAAGTGAAAAGTTAAACTAATATCATGAAACCAAAGATTGAGAGAGCAAAAAAAGGTTGACAATGAAATTTGTAAAATTGTAATTGTGCTTAACCTCATCAAAAGTTCAACTATTATTATGGAGGCTTTCTGGAAATAACTACATTCAAGTTTTTAAAATAGTGACTCCAAATATGTGCCTTTTACTCAAACCTCATTGTAAAACTTGTGATTGCTATTTTCACTTACACGTTTTTAGAGATGGAGTGTTTGACTTTCCTGTTTCCATCAACTTTTCATTGAAGCCAACAATTTTTGTTTTCCGACATCTTATAATCCAATTTTCTTGCTACTATTGAAAATATGTTCTAAATGATCTTAAAAATGCACTGAAATTGGTTTTGGCTTCTGGCGAATTAGAATAGAATTTTGCTCCACGTGGTTTACTGACACGTTTTTCAGAAATAGATCAGCACACCTTTCTTTCTAGATTCCTCTGGGTGATTTACTACTTCCAACCTCTTGGTTAGTAACCAAGAATGCCAATCATTTGCAGGGATTCAACATCTGGATTGAATACTACTACTACTTAGTTTCACTGGTACAAATATGAGGGAGTCACTTGGGAAAGTGGTGGAGAGTGGGAGAAAAGCATACATAAGGGTCCATTGCCTTTGCATCTTTCTCACACATGCAGTCGTAGTTACATAATCTGTTGTCAATTTGAGACTTAAGAATGAAGGGGGCTGAGCCTCAGTGGCGTAGTGGTTGTACACGGGACTGCAGCCCACTGGGATGGAGGTTCAATTCCAGTTCCACAGGAGCAAAGGCTGGGTCTCCTACTCCCACCACCAGAGGGCAGTGATGCCTAAAAAAAAAAAAAAAAAAGAATGAAGGGGTGGAGTTTAGCAAATCGATCAGGTCACAGCTTGATGATCTCACTTGGAGGAGTTAAGGAAAGAAATAGCTGGCTGGAGGTGGGACACTGAGACACTCCAATCAAGACATTGCTGTTGACAAGACAAATGGAGTTATGCCAGAGCCCTGGAGCAGAAGGAGACACATGGAGATGCCTGTCAGCACCGAAATGCTTCCACTGCCACTGGATCCACAAGATTTCCAATCCACTGGCCTGTGATCTTCCTGCATTTGGTGTCATTGCATATGTTGTGTGTGTCTGAAGAACTTATAGATTGGTAACAGACCTATGGGTTAATATCGTATTTATGGACTTGACCTGGACTTGACTGGGATGTTATCTCAATAGTCAATTACCATATTTTTGGACCATAAGACATACCTTTTCCTCCAAAGTGTGGGGAATAATTTCCCCCCAAAATGTGGTACCCCAGAATATTTTAATATACTGGTAGTATTTGGCTCACAATTTTTTTTCTTGATTTTCTGCTCTAAAAACTGGGGTGTGTCTTATGGTCAGGTGCATCTTATGGTCCAAAATATATGAAACTCTTGTTTATATAGCTCTTTATTATACACATGAGTGTGTCTGAATTTGCCTCTCTGGACTAACACACATGCTATCTCCTACATTTATTAAACATTTCCTCCTCATCCTTCTCACCTGGGATATTCATTACCTTGATGACAACTTTTCTGTCATCATATCCAGGGCTGCCCCCATCAGGTGAAACACTTATTTCAAAGTAATTATTTATTGCTTCCAATTCTCAATTGCCTACCTCTTCCATGCCCCAATCTTAGTTAGTAATTTAGAAAACAGATATAATAAATACCATCTAGAGATTGATAGCAACTTCACAGTTGCTCCTGCAGGAAGGATTTGGAAAGTAGACAAAATGTAAAGTCACCCCTTGAAGACAAACATCTTGAAGTCTGAAAATCAAAGCTGGAGACAGTGGGCTTTCTGGAAACCTCATCTATAACAGATTCCTCTATTTCTACAGGGAAGCAAACAAAAGTGTTTACATTGAATCAGAAATTAGCATGCTGCTAGTCCTTTCAGAAACCTCACCTTCTGTTCAAGATAATTTTTTTAAGAAGCCATTCATATTTCAAGATTTCTTTATTTTCAGTTACTCATTTAAACTTTAACAAGAATAACTGCTTCTAATCACAACGACCACACATCTGTGCCTCTGTCAGCTCTCTAATCCTCTGCTGAGAGCAGGCTAAATTAGTAGAGTTGAGTCCCTTTATTCATTTCTCTCTTTGAAGTAGAAGTGTGTGCAATAAGGAAGGTGCCTTTGAAACCCAGCTTTCATAGCAATACACTTTATGACATGCTGTGTGAGGCTATCTCCTCAAAGTCCACAACAGCAGTTCTTGCATTCCACCAACAATACTGGCCATTCTCTGTCTTCTTCTCTTTATTTTTCTTTTGGTTACTTTTTTTTAAGACTGTGGGAAAAATAAAAGCACATGAAGTCCAAGGGGGGAATTCTACTTGGATAGAAAGGAAAGATAAATCTAGAAGCTGTGTGGAGTAACACAGGTGTCTAGATATATATTAGAAATGCTGGTTTGCCCATCCAATGAGATTTTTCCCAAATAATGATACTATTTGAAAAAAATGTTAACAATAAAAGTGATTTCATGTCAACCAAGAGATCACCAATACTGATGATGGTGAATATATGAGCAGTTATATTCTGAGCATTTATATTCATTCATTCTCACCAAAATAATTTTTCCACCTAACACCAAGATAATTTTAACCCTCAAAACAAAGTATACATTACATTATTAGAACCACTTCATAATTGAGATTGAGGCATAGAGAGAATGTTTTCCCCTAACCCTAACCCTGAATTTTTTTTAATTCCCCAAGGAAATTGTCAGAACTGATATTATGTAGTAGTTATCAACCAACATCACTCCTGTCATGCTTAAACTCCAGATTTGTAGAGCTATCCAGCAAAGTGATAAGTGGTTTTTAATAATGACATACTAAAATAAAAATGACATATGTGGACTTGACCAAACTGATTGTGGTAACTATTATACAACACCACATGGTGTGAGTGAACTATGGAAAAAGTTGATATCTATAATTATTTCCAATAAAGTGATTTTGAAAGAATTTTTAAAAATCAAAACACAAAACAAAGACATCCTGAGACTGGCTTGAGACTTATTAAGCCTTATTGCTCTGTTTGCTTGCTCATGGTCAATAGTTGTTTCCCACTTTTACCCTAAAAGCTAACTTGAGGTGAAATATCTATACAAGTTATCCAAAGGGTAAATTCCATAGGAAAATGATAAAATAATATATTCCCTAGGTATTTTCATTTCAAACAGGACAATACAAAGATTGTCTGTATGTATTGCTATTGGTCTCCTCACTGGCATATTCCTTCTAAGAAAAGTCCTATTTTTAGCTATTGTGGTAGTTCATCAATTTGAGGATTAAGAGTGAAGGAGTGGAGTCTAATCAATCAAGTCATAGCCAATGAGACCTCAGTATGGGCATGGCCTTCTCCTGAGGATTCTAGGAACTACTTTATTTCCTCCTTGGAGGCGGGAGATATTCTTTCTCTCTCTCTCTCTCTCTCCTTCCTGAGAGATGCTCTACTGACACGATACATGGCACTACATCCTGGGAGCTGGAGAAGCCACATGGACCTACCTTGAAGCAACCAGACTGTGGAGCCAGAGAAGTCACAGAGAAACCCCAGCCATTGTTGAGATGCTTACAACATCACTGGAACCACAAGATTTCTAACCCACTATTCTGTGATCTTCCTGCATTCTGCATCACTGCATGTATTTCATGAGTCTGTAAAGAACTTGAGGATTTGGTACATATGAGCTAATATCAGACATATGGACTTGATCTGGACGGGGCTGGGATGTTTTCTCAATATTCAATTGCTCTTGTATATAAACCTCTTTCTTATTCACATATGAGTCTATGATTTTCTTTCTCTTATCTACTCAGACTAAGACAGTTATTGAAAAAGTAAGAAAGAGAAAATCAATAAAATCAATAAAAATCAATAAATTGCTATGAACAGAAAATATAGAGCAGAATCCAAATAGAAATAACAATTTGAATAAAATCAGGACTTCATCAGTCATGTAATCAAGAAGCATCAATTAAACATTATTATTTCATTTTTGAGCACTTAGACTGAAAAGGCAGATAACATCAGTAAAAATGTTAAATTTTGGGTATTTTCATGGTGGGTGAAATACAAATTAATAGTCAAATTAGAACATTTTAATTGTCTGCTAATTTTTAAAAACTCTATACTTGATAATTTACTTTTAGAGGTTTATTGGAATGTTTTCCAAAATATGTTACATGAAAGCTTAACTGGTATAATACCCAGTTAAAAGTTTGAAATGATTATAATATCCACCAGTAGCAGAGAATACAAACTAAGTCTCGTGACTATGATGGAATACTATGTACTCTATAAAATTGATAAAACAAACAAACAAACAAACTCAATAGAAAGAAAAGACCAACAAGAAATCTTAGAAGTCATTATAAGATCAACTTTTTTTTTTTTTTAGGAAAAACATGGTATGATAAAAGTGTTGAAGATGAAGAATATCACTTTGAAGACTAAGGTGCACCTGACCCAAGTCATGGTCTTTTTAATGGACTCTTATGCCATGAAAGTTGAAAAATGGCTAAGGAAGACTGAAGAATATTTGAAGTATTTGAATTATGATGTTAACAAAGTACCACTGAGTGCCAAACAAAAACAAACAAACAAACGTGTCTTATGAGAAGCACGAGAACACTCCTTAGAAACAAGTTTGGTGAGACTTCATCTCCTGTTCTCTGGATGCATTTTCAGGAAAGGCTGGTTCCTTGAGATGAATTTCATGTTTGGGAAAGTAGAGGATTACTGAGAATGAAGAAGACTCATCAGGAGATGATAGATAGAGGGACTGGAACAATGGGTTCAAACAGAAGAACAATGGTGAGGATGGTATAAGACTGGCGGTGTTGCTTCTTTTGTTTCTAGTGTCACTGTGGGTTGAAACAGGATGGCACTTAACTATATATAAATGAATATGTACATACACATATATGCATACACACATATGTATATCTTCCAAGTAAATATTACTTTGCTGCTTAATCTTTTTAGTATTTTCCAAAAACTCTCTGAATTATAAGTGCACTGTTTTTACCATAAAAACATTCCAACAAGGAAGCTGAAGCTCACAGATTTGGCAGATTCAAGCCACAAATAATTGCCCTCTAGAGTCGTGAAGATTAAGGAAACTGACAGTACAAAATATTGAAAAGGAATTTGTTGCAAGCAGAGTTTCCATACATTGTTAATGAGACCACAAAATGAGATTTTTCAAAAGAGAGAGTTGCTTAGGAACAGGGTATATTTTTTGTAAAGTTAAGCATACATTTTTCCTGTGACCAAGCAATTATATCCCTAGGGACCCCAAAGAACTAAAACCATCTGATCAGAAAGCATAAGAAACTTGAAAAAGAATGTTTATAGCCCAAAGAAACCAACCCAAATGTCCACTCAATAGGAAAATGGATGAGCACACCATTTCAAAGTGACACAATGAACTATTTCTCGGCAATGGAAGGGAACAGCACTGACACACCTGGCAGAGGTGAACCTTGAGAGGAGTACGCTAACAAGACCCACATAAAAGAGAACACACTGTATATATGTATGTATGTATGTGTGTGTATATGTGTGTATATGTATGTGTGTGTATATACATACATATATATGTATATATATCGTTCTCTTCAGATGACATTTTCAACCAGTAAAATCATCCTCTGGTGAGAGGAATAGAAGAGTGACCCTCGCTAGCCAGGGGAGGAGGGCAGTCTGGTGACAGGCTGGGGGTGAATGCGGGAGTTTTGCAGGGTAACGAAAATGCTCTTCCTCTTCAGAGGCGTTCTGGTCTTCTTTGTGCCTGTGACAATAGCTTCCTAGTTAAGCTCCCACTGCCTTGTACACTTGTGATATTACCCTATGTAAATGACACCTGCATATAAAAATCAACTGTAAGAAAGAGTTTGCAATTCATGCTATAGTGATGAGAGATAAAAATCAATCTTTGCAAAAGTTACTATGAAAGGACTTTTTTAAAGCCGCATCCTATGTAACTTTTTCATTTTTCTACAATTTTACCTTCAGCTTGCATACTAATGAGCCCACATATAAGCCAATGTCATCTCCATACCCCTCTTCACTTATACTCATATCTACCCGATCACTGGGAAAACATGGAAGGCAGGCCTGCAGAAATGGATGTGATTGAGAAAAATAGGAACTTGGTTCTCTATTCAAATTCCATAGAACAGTAGGAATGTCACATAAATCAAAGACCAACAGTGATCTCACTGCCATAGAATTAACTCAGAATGGTCCCATGGGACAGAGTAGAAATGTCCCAGGGTTTCCATTCCCACTTTTCTCAGAGGGTAGATTTGATCTGGGGACTTCTTGGCTAGCAGCAGCCTAGGACTTAACCTACCTTATAGCTCATTTCACTGGTAACAAAATACACAGACACTATAAGATTTATACTCTATATACAGAGATTTACTGTCTCTGTGTTTGGGAGCAAATCTATATTAGTATTTATTTATTTAACATTTTTATGTTAGAAGGTCCCCAAGATTCTATTTAAATTCAGCTCCTGCAGAACAAACTATATATATGGTGATATGTACCATAACCACATAAAGCCTCTGTGCATACTGACTTTTTACTGTACATAAAAAATAATAACTTAGAAATAATACCTAAAAATCTATGTGAAACTCATCCTATCTTCCTTAGGTATAAACAATTTGGCCATTCTTCAAATTCTTTAATTCAATTCTGATGAGCGACTTGCTGCCAATATATTTCAATTATCTGTCTAAAGTTGAAGTGGCATTTTTCATGACCTTTCAGCTGGTAAGTCACTGTTTTCCAGATCTCAGCTAGTGCCTTTTATCCAAAAGGGCACCAGAAAACAAATAAAGCAACAAAAATTATATTTTGTATTATTGAAACTGACAGAAGGCTATTAAATTAATCTTCCCTAACAATTTAAAATTTCACTACAGCTATATAGGGATTGTTGAATTTCTTATAGTTTGTGCAATAAAAAATGTTGTATTCTTTTTTTGTTGAGCATTCAGATCAATTAATATCATAAGCAGCTCATATTGCCTAGTTGTATACACTGGCTTGGGCAGAAACAGCTAGCCCAAGATAGCAAGCAACCAGGATAGAACTCTATTTGAGCATGTTAAAAGAAATAAGTAAATAGAATGCTTTTAGTCAATTTAATTTAAATGACCATAATCACACATGTGATGACTAATGTAAATGGACAAATACAGGAAAGACATAAGAAAGTCTGACATAGATGTGTATGTATAATTGTAGACTTAGCAAACTTCAATGAAAATTTAAAAGTTTGGCATTAAATCAGGATGGCTTTAGTAATACTTAATGAGTTCAAGAACTGTCTACCATATATACTCAAGTATAAGTCAACCCAAATATCTGCTGAGGCACCCAATTTTACCACAAAAAGTGCATTTCTGCTAGCTGATCCTGGTTGCTACCAGTCCTGGAGATACATACACTGCCAGTGGATCCACAAGACTTTTCACCCACCACATTGTGATCTTCCTGCATTCTATATCATTGTTTGCGACTGCATGAGTCTGAAGATGGACTTGTGGACTAGTATTGGACTTATGGACTTGAACTGGACTGCGCTGAGACATTTATAATTACTTCTTGATATAAAATTACTTCTTACACATTTATGAGTGTCATTGGATTTCTTTCTCTAGTCAACCTGGCCTAGCACATTAGGGGTAAAGCACTAAAGAAATAAATTATGACGATGGAGCATGGATGCTTGTCTGAGCCTACTTCATGGTACTTTTTCTTCATTGCCTAGATGGAAATCAGAATGGCTATATTGTTTTCTGAAAGAGACATGGGAAGTGAAGATTCTAATTCGTAGAAGTTGTCTTAGATCATTTATAACTGAACTGATGGAAACAAATGTGATCAATGTAAAAGTTTGAGCTCATAGGGTGAAAAGGCCCCTTTGAACTTCTTTGAGACTATGCTGCTGGGTTAAAATGACTGAGAAAAGAGTTGGCCCTGGCTTGATGTAGCAGGGGCCTAAGGCCATATTGCATATAAATAAGATAGTTTAGATAATAAAAGTTTGTACTTGATTGCTTTAAGATTTGAGTTTAAGTCCCTCAGGCACCAAACTGGAAGTCGATATACCAGGATATTAGGGAGAAAGTGGGCAGGGGAAGGAAAGAAAAGAGGAACCAATTGCAATAATCTATGCATAATCCCCTCCTAAGGGAAATGAACAACAGAAACATGGGTGAAGGGAGGCAGTGGTATAAGACATAAAAACAAATAATTTATGTTACCAGGGGGTTATGAAGGTGGGTGGAGGGGAGAGAAGAAAAAAAGAGGAGCTGATACCAAGGACTCAAAAAGAAAGTAAATGTTTAGAAAATGATGATGGCAACATGATATGATTATATAAATATGATTGAAACAATTAATGTATAGAATTTTATAAGAGCTCTAAGAGCCCACAATAAAAATGATTAAAAATAGTCAAATACAAAGAAGGAGAAGAAGAAGAATTGAGTTCAGGATCTGATGGTTAGAACTGATTTCCTCTGCCTATTGTTATTAATATAATGTGTGATGGAAATGATTATTGGTAAGTATGAAAATAGAGAGTTTATAAGCCCAAAGCTTCAGGCATTAAATGGTTCTGTGAAATGCCTGCAAAGAAGGCTTAGCAAACATAAGTCCCACCCAGTGCCTTGAGTGCTCTGGACATTTGAATTTAAAAGATTTGCCAAGCGGTTGGAAGGCTGAAAATTTAAACAGGTGCCATTTGCTCCTTTTGAATTTTCAACCAAAGGTTTATGGATCTATAAAGGGACTCTCCTCTCTAGGAGAACATTAAAGGGATCCTGCATGCAGCCTGAAATGCTCACTAGGTGACCACTTGGATCCACTTGCAGATTAGAAGTGAGAGAAGTGCAGCAACAGAGAGATGGGTGGAGTCTGGCCATCTGTGGACCTGACTCACAGAAACTAGAGCAAGTTGGTTTATCTGAAATTTATAAAGAATTTTGTCAATTCTGAGCCTCTAGTTCAAGGGTGCTAGGGTTGCTGAGAACTTGTGAAGGGTCTGTGGTCAAAAGGTGAGGCAACCTTAGTGAGGCTTAGTGAGGCGGCCCACATTGTGTCATCCGGAACCTGACCAGATGAAGGTAAGATGCTTGAGCATCTGAATTGGTGCACATATATGCTGACTTTATAGATGACCTCTCCTGATTTGACTTTGCTTGTGGATGGAGACTCACAAAACATGCTAGTCTTTTCAGAGCACTGGGTTGATGTAAGTGGGAAGTATAGAAATTGGATGCCCAAAATGGGGGTTGGAGGCTTAGGCATAAAATAAAAGACTTACAAATTTTCATGGGTGTGGGAATATGCTGATAGGATTATAGGTTATGGTGTAGGTGGTTACATAACTGCAATTATTAACTTGAATTCTTTTATTTCATTCAATTTTAAAATATTATGTTTAAATGGGGCTGGCATACTTTGAGTCACATACATTTCTGTTTTATTCTATTAGACCACAGGTATGATTTTTACTGTTTTCTTTGTTTTAAAAATTATGTATGGCTGAAAGTATCACATTGATGTATGGTGTAAAGGTATCACATTGATCAGAGATGGTCTATGGTACTGCATAATTTCAAGTCAACTTGAAGATATATAAAAGTGTAGAGGTGGTATTCAACATGTCAATCAGGTCATAGCCTCATGGTACCTCCTTGTGGAATTGGCCATCTCATAAGGAAGATTTCCAGAACCTCTCTCTCTATGCCGTCATCCTCATGCTGGTGGGACATTCTGACACCCTCCATATCCTCTGCTATTGGGTTCACATGAATATGCACTCAACAATCTGTGGTATCCTTGCATTCTGTGCCGTAGATTATGGTTGCCTGAGTCTGAAAAGGGACGTATAGACTAGTATCAGGCTTATGGATGGACTAGTATCAGACTTATGAACTTGAATTGGACTGGGGTGGAATGTTTTTTGATATATGATTGCTTTTTGATGTAAAGTTCTTTCTTGCACATAAATGAATGTCACTGGATTTGTTTCTCTTGCGAACTTGGCCTAACACAGCATTGGTTCCATTAAAATATTTTTTTTTATTTTTAAGCTCTTTATTATTTAAAACTTTAATGAGTAAATTGGTTTTCCATTTAACAATTCATACATTGATGGCAGTTCCCAAGATATACCAGCACTCTTCCCATTTCTGCCCTCCCTGTGATTTTCCATTATGTCCATGCTTCTTTCATGTACCTTCCTGCTTTCAAGAATTTTTATCCATAGGCAAATACCGTCCTTTTGATTTTGTATGTTTAACTGTCCTAAGGAGTGTGCACCTCTTGGATGTTATTCTTCCCTTCCAAGCCTGTGTATTGTTTGACTGAAAGCTGAGTCAGAGGAATGAGTTCAGTTCCATGAAGGAAAAATCGTTAGGGGTCATAATCTTGGGGTTCCAGGTCTCCACCACATTGGTAAACCTGGTCTATTTTATGATCTTGGGCTTTGTTCCACTTCATTCTCCCACTCTACTCAGGACCTTCTTTGATGATCCTCTTTAGAGTAATTGGCAGTGGTTGCTGGGCACCATATAATTCTTCTGGTCTCAGGGTTGTGGAGACTGAGGTTTGCTGTGGTCCATTCATCCTCTGAACCAATTGTTCCCATACCTCTTCCATTTTCTTCATTCTTATTTTTGGTATCTCTGGGGGGTAACAAGAAGCATGCAGGTGGGGTGGGCACTACTGGTATCTGGGTGGGCATTCTACTGCTTGATTTAGCTATGATCCAGAACACCAGGTCTAGCTCTTTCAGAAACTGAAAGCTGGGAAAGCTATTGTTTGGGCCAGGGCTGGACCAGGCAACCCTCATTTCCTCACCCTTTCCTGCAGAAAAACGGACAAAAGGCTGGACTTTATGGTCTCTGACCCCAGCATTCCAAGGAGCTCATCTCTCCAAACCAAGCTGGTGCCACCCCAACCCCTTTTCCCAGCCTCAAAGATAAATGACTTGCTGGACTTCAAAGCCCCCTCCCACAGCATTCCAGGGAAGGAAGTTGCAAAACAAAGTGATTTCACACAGATCAGAATCTGCAGGTGCAGTTCCAATAAGCTCCTTATTGGTGCAAGCACCAATGGCGTTCTTCACCTCATTTGCATAATTTTCTAACCCAGGTCCTGCAAATACCCCACTAGCCCACAAATGAGTGTGGCTTCCCTAGCCTAACTCTGAGGTTATGAGACCATTCAGGAGCTGAGATGCTCCCTGTCTCTTTCCCTGCCCTCCCTGCCCCTTCCAAAAGTTCTTTCTTTCCTCAATAAAGCCTTTCTTAACTTTTCAATCCTGACTGAGCTCTATCTACTTTCTGTGACTGTGTCTCAACCCTCAGCTATGAGGTGACCATGCACCATATGGAAGAGTGGAGGTCCCTCTCCTCACACTGTTGGGCCACGTCAGAGTATGGATAGTTTGTTACACAGTAAGTCACAGTTGTCTTCAACCATTCTCAACCTGGGTCAAACCCTAGCACCTCTTCCTTTGTTTGGAAAGTTTTGTTGCATTCACCCCATTGAAAAGGGTTTTTTTTTTTAGGGTTTTTCTCAAGTTGAATGATACTTCACTTTCAGATAGAAGGTTTTCCACATTTAAATCATGCAAAGAGCTTCCTTCCTGTGTGAAATGTTTGATATGCTGTAAGGCATCACTTTGTCTAGGAGCTTTCTCCAGTCTGAGTTCAGAGAAGAACTTTGATAGGTGCTATCTGAAGGAAACCTTTGTCACATTTACCACATACAAGGGACTTCTGTCCAGTATGAGCTCAAACAGTGATGAAGAGTGAGAGCAGTCTTCCTGAGAAAGGCTTCCCCACATTCATCCCACACGTGGTGTTTCTTTCCTGTGTGAGACATCTGATGTGGTATAAGATACGGCTTCTGCCTGCAAGCTTTATCACACTTACCGCATACATGGGGTTTTCCTCCAGTCCAAGTTTATAGATGGTGGTTGAGATGTGCTATCTGTATGAAGCCTTTGCCACAATCACCACACATGAGGCTTTTCTCCAGGATGGTTTTACTGATTAACAGTGAGGACATTCTTCCTGATGAACACTTTTCCACATTCACCAGATATAAGGGATTTCTCTCCAGTATGAGTTTAGTGATGATCAGCAAAGTTCATCTTTCTGATAAAGGTTTTGCTACATTCACTGCATACACAGGCCATACCTGCTACATAAGTTTTCTGGTGTTCCTTGAGGTATGATTTATTGCAATACGCTTGGGCACATCCCCAGAATGTATGTTTTTGTCCTGTGTGAGCTGTTCGATAATCTGTAGTGAGTTTGAATACTTTGTCAAATTCTTGCCCACATTGCACTTTTAAGTATTATGCAGTATATGAATGGACTGATGCTTACAGAGGAAAGACTCCTGAAAGAAGCTTGCCCCACATTTGTCACCTATGCGTAGTTTCTCAATTTCGTCAGATACCTGATGCTGAATGCACTATGACTTCATGCTACTGGACTGTTCACACTCAGGGAATTTCATGTCAGTACAAAATCACGCTTGTGCAATATGGAGACATTTTCTCATCTCCATTGAACACAATTGACTTTTTAGTTTGCTGCTACTGTCTTGATTTAATGCCAGAGTGACTAAATCTGCTTTTACCATTTTTGCATGTAAGCCAAATATCTCATAATTTTTCTTTAGAGGAAAATATTTTTGTGTGTCGATGACGACTATTTTCCAATGTATTAAATGTATAACACTGTTTGGTTCTGTTCAGGCTTCTTTTTTTGGGGGGGCGGGGGGTCTGCAGTCTGCTGTGTCCATGCTTCTTTCATGTCGCAGGTGTTCAAGTCAATTACTTTCTGGATTTCTGAAAAGTTTCACTATGTTTTTTTTTTTTCTAATACGGAATGCAGTTGTTCTCATTGTTTCAATTGAGAGAAAGCTCTGGGGTCACTACTAGATAACCAATGGAAGTCAGGTGGCTGTAGATCTCCAACATCACATCCGGACAGGAGGTCTTCTAAGCGGGATTCTTTCAGGAGCTGCCATTCCTCCCTGGTGAATTTGACTGCCACGTTATTGACCGTCCATGATCCACTTACTTCCCAAAGGTTCTACAGCTGCACCAGGACACGGAATCCTAATCAATCTCCTGCCACCATTCTGAATTTTTGTATCCTTAATGTTGAGGTATAATCTACACTGAAGGCCGTAGCCTTTGATCTTTATAAGTGCTTTAAGGCTCTTCACTGGAAACACACATTGCTGTGCCATGTGCATATCACAGTGTGCCTAGAAGAGCCAGATCAAGAAAATCACCAAATCACAGAGATCCAGCAACCTTGGCACATCTAAAATCAAATTCATCTTTGGGTCTCCCAAATGTGTATCTTCTCAACCCCCTCTCTTGGTTAAATCTTTACAACTTTTGAGAAAATAACAAAATTAGAGACTTGAGAATCACTTTAGCAATGTGTGAACAGCAAAGCAAAAGTGAACCTTGGCAAAGAGAATCAAGTAGTGTTGTTTTCTGCCCTTCAAAAAAAATCATTTTATTCCTTCATTCAATGCACACAGGCATGTGTGCATGCACACATACACTTCCTGCTTTCATGGGGTTTTAAGTCTTCAGTTTTTTTGAAATGGGTCTCAAATAAGGGCAATATCTGGAATACATGGGAATGTCAAGAGATAGTTTAACGGTCAGGACTTGGAGGCAGGTTATCAGTATCTGGTGGTAGTAGTCAAGTGGAAGAGACTACTTAAAATGCACAATACAATTTCCCACATAAAATAAATATGTAGTTTAAAATATAGAAGTGCAGAGCATGGGGAATCTAATTCTAAATGAAAATACCTGGAGCTACCAAGACATGTAAATCTCCCAAGAAATGAGGAGTGGAGAAAGACCTTACCATGGGTAACAGCTGAATTGAGATTTGAAAGATGTGAAGGATACAAAAGACTTGAGTAAGTGGGTTGGTGATGCAGAGAGAAAAAAAATGAACGTGAGTCAAATTAGGGGACTAGCACACACTAAATTCCTATAGTACATGTCTCAGTAAATAAATGAAATTCATGCCTGGAGTAAAAAGGGTCAGAAAAAAAATTTAAATTGAAGAAAACATTGGCAAGTTTGTAAAGATGTCCAATGATAATACTGTTGATATATATACATATATATACATATATATAATTTTTCCTCTATAGTAATGAGAAACTACCAAAGGTTTCTGGAGGTGGGAGTTGGTTATAAAATGATGAAGTCTTAGAAAATGGCTCTTTGGCTGTGAAATAGACCCATACTAGAGAATCTATATGGATGCAAAAAGATACTATAACACTTCCCTGAGGAGATGACAACGTCTTAAACTACAGTAGTGGTAATGGAAATGGAGAGAAGTGTATCTGTCTGTGGGTTTAAAAAGAGACAAGAAATTGAGATGATCTAGTGTGGTGCAATTAGTGTGTCAGGCAGGGTTCTCTTAGAGAAATAAAACCCAGGTCACTAGTAATTCTTTTTATATATTTATATATAGAGAAAGGTATATAAGATAAGAAAGAAACAGTTAACTATCTATAAAGCAGTACAGATTGCTTGGTGCAACTCACTTGCATGAGGCAGCTAGAAGACCGGCAGTCCTTCAAGTCTTGAGGGCCGCTGAGTAATCCTCTGTAGAGCAATTCAGGCTATCTGGTCATGGGCAGCAAGCAGCAGAGCAGGTCACCAACAGTCAGCCAGATGACAGAGTCTAACAGTCCCCAGCTCAAGTCCCCACCTCAACTCACAGCAACACAGTGCACGATTAGGTGTCCCACGGGTAGTGTTGCTCAGAAGTCGAGGCACAGGACGAACAAGGCAGCTCTTTGGGCCGAAGATCCAGAAGTAAGAGAGAGGGCAGTAATCGCCGAGCCCTTCCTATCTCTCCCCTTCAATTCATCCTGTGTGTTCATTGACCATGCGGTCACAATAGACCCATCAATCTTTTGTGGCCATGTTGGCATAACAAACCTACCCATCACAATTGGTGAATTAATTGATGTGACTTTCCTATCCACAGCCTGTATCTCCTACCCAAAGAATAAACAGGACCTTGAAAATAGTGTGAATGGGTCTCTAATGAGAGGATTGGTTAGTTTTACACCCCATGGGCTTGAAAATGAACCATCTCAGAAGCAGAAATGAGTGACTTTCACTACCAATAGTAAAGAAAAGTCAGAAGCAGAATATGTCCTTTGTATCCCAAGACACAATGTACCTCTTCATTCTAAGAGATAGGTGGCTATGAAGCAGAAATATAGCCGATAGGTGGTGGCAGCAGAGGCAGTAGCACAAAGATACCAGACAGAATAATGGACCTCCTGGTGAAAAGAGACAGTAAAGCTAAGTGAAGACTTTCAGCTGGAGGCTCCCTTGTAGAATAGACTACCTTCAGGCACTGAATCGGAGGTGTTATTGGTTGACTCACAGAACTAAAACTGAGCACCTTTGGGCTGAGATATATGGAGGAGTAGAGTGTCCCCTGGGCATTTATTGGCAACACTAAAGGATCCTTCTAAGAGGCTGCAATGGCTGAGAGGCCACAGACAAGTGCCAAATGTGCTTGTAGTCACCGTACAAAGGAAAAAGGAAGATCTGTTTCCTGAACATTTTTTTTCATCTTGAAATTTCACCTGCTGAATTAGAATAGAGGATGGTGAGACTTCATCTCATGTGTTTTTGAGCGTGTTATCAGGAATAGGACCATGCTTGGTAAAGTCTAAAGACAACAAAAAAGAGGATGGCCCTCAATGAGATGGACTGATATGGTTGCTGCAACCAGGGGCTCAAAAATAGCAATTACAAGATTGCAGAAAATCACGCAGTATTTTATGCATTGTACATAGAATCTTTGTGAGCCTGAATGCACTTGATGGACTCAAGGGCATGTCCCTAATCAATTCCTTAATCATGATTGTTTTCTGTAAACTCTCTGAGGCCCTTGTGATGGATGTGAACACTCAGTAGAGATGTGAGGTGCCCCTGGACAGGGATGGTTGGTGTCAGAATGGGGAAATAAGGTTGGAAGTCTGAGGCAGGTCTGATGTCATCCGCACAGAACTTGGCCTTAAATAGCGGATGCTGCTGAGGCGATGATGCCTCTCCCAACTTGCGCAGTCAGAGGAGGTCAGGAGTCACTCACACACCATTATTGCCTCTGCATATAGGGTATGAGCGAGATAGACTACTCTCTGATGGATGGTGGTGGAATGGCTGAGACAGGGGAAGTGAAAGAACATTAGGACTGTCAGAAAAAGGTCAAGATTTGGATTCTAAACCTAAGGAAGATGATGGATTGACATCCCACCAGGGACCTCACTTTGGCAAGTAAGATTGTGAACTTCAAGAGCAGAGAAAATGTCTGAGGTTGCAGAGGGTGCGATCACAGAAGAAGAGAAGGTCTAGGGCTCCATTTAACTCCAGCTGCCTCTATTATGCATGGATGATCTTCATCTGATGTTGGCTTTTGTTACATCTATCTCTGTAATCATGTATTTTCGCTCATTTCCCGTATTTATCTCGCTGGTGGGTCACCAGTGTTTGCCTTCTGCATTGTTCATAAATCTGTTGTTGTGCCTAAATGTTCATTTACTTTCAGAGAAGCATTCTTTCTTTCTGCTTGCTTATTTCTGTCAGAGTTAGAGAGAGAGACAGAGAAAGGAGGAGAGCTAGGTCTCTCCTGTTCATCGTTTATATGGTCTCCGTCATTTAATGCTGCTGAAGGGTGGTCAAATCAAGATAGTCTATCCATATTTGATTCCCTTCAGAATTCATTTTCATGCTTGCGTCCTTTCTAGACTCATAGAGATGCTCAAAGTTTGCTTTCTGTTATTTCTCAGCCAAGAATTTCATTTCACTACGTGTCTCCTGAACAGGTCCTTCCTTTGCTATCCTTGCTCCTCTGCCTCTGAAAGTCACTGCCTTCAAGGAACACATCTCTCCCTCCTTGATATGATTTCTCCATGGCCCTGGAAGACCAACCAGAAAAAAAATAGATTTTAATTTCTAAAGGGCTTAAAAATCTATGCGGCTTCATCCAGCACAGGATTGGAGAGAAAAAAAATCTCGTATTCACATCCCCAGGGAGAAGAAAATCTCTTATTCACATCCCCAGAGAGAAGGATAGAAAGATGTTTCAGGTTATACGTTAGTGGGCTTCAACCCTGCATGGATATCAGAAGGATGTCTAAGATTTATACACACGTGGGTCCCACTCTGAGAGTTCATATTCTTAAGATCAGAAGGGGACTAATCAAAACATAAAGGGGATTCTGGAATTGTCTAATGAATTTAACTGACAAGTCCCTGACATGAGCATATCTGACTTGCTGGGAAATAGTAGTCACCTAGCACCCCTAGTAGCATAGTGGGTTAAGTATTGGACTGCTGATCACAGGCCAGCAGTTCAAATCCACCAATAGAGAGATGAGGCTTTCTACTCCTGTAAAGTGGCTCTGAGTCAGAGGGTACTCGACACTGAGTTTGCTCTGGACTTGGTGGACGAGTGACATATGACCAAGGAAAATAAAGCTGAACCAGTTGCTGCTGCGCCCACCTCCTTTTGTGTCAACTCTATGGTGTGCCAGAGTAGAATTGTGCTCCGCAGGACTTTGAGAGGCTGCTGTCTTTGGGGTGTGGACCCTTGGAATCTCTGTGCTGAGAAACTCCTAGAAATACAGAGAGAAGGAACTGAACACCACCAGAGATGACGAGAGATGGCGAGAAGGCGGGATAGAGAAATAGCAGGAAAGGCAGCAGACCAGCTTGAATGGGAGCTTCTGACCAAGATGTGCCAATTGAGTGTGTGTGAGGGGTGGTGGTGGTGGTGGATACCTCTGTTCACTCACTAGCTGTGCTAAAGAGTTTTGTAGTCCTTGCCTGGGCAGGACAGAGGCCAGGTTGACCTCAGAGGTGAAGGAGACAAGGTCTGAGTGGTCAAGAACCACAGACAGGCTTGTCATTACTGCTGAGAAAATATCCTGACTGAAAAAATTACATCGTGAGCTGTTTGTGGTCCTGAATTGTAACCTATGCTTTCCCCCGCTATCATGAAACTCAGCAAGTTCTATATAGGCATCGCAAATGTCTACACAAATTCTTTTTATGTTTGTTTAATCAGAACAAGTCGTTTGATTTATTATTCAAACAAGCCTCCATTGTATTTATGTAGCTTTCTGACTCTGCTTGTGCCTTCAGCGCTTTCACAACCACGTTCAGCTCCTCAATCGGGAACGCACGCTTGATTCGGTCTCGGACATCTTTAGTACACGTGGACCCACCATAAGCCCTGCAGATGTGTTTTTTCCTTCTGGACTACCTCATGAGACCTTTGGGTTTCACAGCATCGACCCCTCGAAGTCGACCTGGACACATGCCATGTGCAGTTTGGGCCGCTTTCCCAGCCTTCTTGGTATCGAGGTAAACAATTCTATTACCAGGGGTTCGGGGGAGCCTACTTTGGTTAGAGGCTGTATTGTAAGTCAGACGTGGAGTCATTTTGAATGCCTGTGCACAGCGTCCGCGGCGCCTTCTTGAACCCAGCAGAGAAAGAGAGAGAGTCGTCAAGAATGTTGAAGGGTGGAGAGAAAGGTTAGACCTCTGCTTCACAGGAAACAGCTGTGGCTGCTGCTGGAGATAACAGGAGTCCCCGCCATTTTTAGTCCTGAGGCTTGAACCAACAATGCAGTTGGCGGCCAAGCGCTTAAAATTGTAAGTGACCACACACAGCCTCTTGGAATCTGGTGTAGAGACATCTAAGAATGCAACTGGAGATGAGCAGCACAACCAGGTCTCATGTGAAGCAACTGTGTGCGCTAAGCCCAGAGAGGAAAGTAGAAGAAGCCGAGATGATGGTAGGGATAAATTAGTCCCGAAGCTCAAGGACAGAAGTAAATAAACAGCACATTGGAATGATAATAGTTCCCATAATAATATGCATTAAATTTCAACTGCCAGAGGTCAGTAGGGTTTGTGACCTTTTAAAATGTGTTTTATGGCTGAGCCCTGGTGGCGTAGTGGTTGTGCGCAGGACGGTGGCCCACTGGGATAGAGGTTCAATTCCAGCTCTATAGGAGCAAAGGCTGGGCCTCCTACTCCCACCACCAGAGGGCAGTGATGCCCCTCCAAAATGTGTTTTAAACTATTGTTATTTACCTTGCAACCATATCTTCTTTGTTTTTTATAAGCACAAGGAAGCAAAATGTTTCAGGAAGGAGACTGCGAACCCTGTGTCTAATCAATCTAAGTTCTCAAGCAGCTAACAATTGACTGGACTACTGAAATCTCAAACATTGCATTATCTTAATATTACACTCTGAAATTAGAACACCACATACCCCGAAGCACTGTCATCTGTATTCTACAACTGGAGTAGACGTGTGTGATATTACATCGAGAAAGGATCCCATAAGCTGCAAAGTCAAGAGACTGGGTACATGTGCTTCCCAAACATTTAAAATCTCAACCCCCCTGCATCTTTCTGAGATTCTGACAAGTCAGGATTCTACACTTTACTAATTTGCTTCATAAAGACAACGTGCCGCTCTCTGCTTCTCTGCTCAGTTTGACAGTGAAGTCCAGGGGCTCTGTGAAACCAACCAGTAAACAAGAGTGGACTAACAAGAGCCCTGCTTATCTGAAACCCTATCATGCCGTCCAGACCTTCCACCCACCATAAACGTTTTCCTGCCAGCTATTTTCCTTATGCATCAGTGATGTGATGCTCATATTGATCATTAAAAGGGAAACTAGAAACCCGCACTTGGTTGCCACCACCACCAACTAGCACCTAATGAATGGAGGAGGTCTGTTCCAGTTCAGGCCGGGTCAGTGGCGTCTTTTTCTTAAATAGCCCTCTTGGGGCAACGAGGGCCGAGCCTGGAGATGGCTGGTTACCTGTGTTCACAGGATCTGTCAGTATTCCTGTCATGTCTTTTCTCTGATCAGTGAGGCAGACAGACAGGGGAAGAGTCCTGCTTTAATACTAAGTGAAACCCCAGAGGGAACCATCCCTGAAATATAGGAAAATCTACCAGGAACAGGTTCACCTTTTACCCTCAGGAAGCCAGCTTCCATATTTTATAGGTGTGTGGAGGAACTCATGAGTTTTATTGATGTGGGAGAGAAAGAATGATAGAGTCATGATGTCTTGACAGCTCATCTCTAAAAATTTCCAACAGAAAATGAAACGGTACAATTCATTAAAATGCCACTCTTCGTTCTGCCTCCTGAGCGCGGTTTGATCTGGGTGAATAGAGACTGCCCAAGGACAGAAAGTACCGTAGACAGAAATACCCAGAAAAGAGGTGGCATTTGTGAGCTCTAGTTTGAGAAACAGGCCTTCTGAGCAAGCTGCCTTCAAATACATGGGTAATGACAGCTTGCTCAGGCAGAGCAGGGTCCACTCTCTACAGTTCAAAGCTAACATCAATCCCATTCTGAAAGGTCCAAAACCAAGCGCTTAGAAGCCCAGTACAAATCTGTTTTAGTAAAGTAAAAAATTTCCTAAAATTTTTAAATTAAGATCCAAGTCACACTTCATCAGACTAGCAGCGATAGTTCTGGCAATGGAAAACATTTAATGAACCTTGGAGAGGCTGTTCTCTTTGTTAGAGGACCTGGTGCAGTGATGGTTACCTGTTGGGCTGCTAACTGTGAGGTCAGTAACTGGAAACTTATAATCCAGCTCCTCAGGAGAAAGACAAAGTGCTCTCCTTCCTTGAAGAGTGACAAGGGCAGTTCAACCAGTCCTATAGGAACCCGAAAGTCAGAATCGACTCAATGGCTAGGAGTTTTGTTTTGATATTTCTTGTTGGGGAAGTCAGTAACTTTTTGAGATGTATTTTCACTGTTTGGTAACAGTACATTGGTAGGTTCTATTTCTTTTATTATTTTTTTATCTCTCCCTCTCTTCTTTGTATCACAACCTATAACAAACCTGACAACATATTTGCTTTGAGGTAGGATTAGAGACGTTAATACATTGTGGGGGGAAAGAACCCAAAATAAATTATAACCTGGCAATGCGCTTGGACTTGTACAAGTTATCATTGAGACTTACAAACGGCCTGGCTGTTTCTTGCCTTGCCCAAACCATTCTGCTCAAGGAAGTGTGCTGAAGTTGCAAGTTCAAGACCTGAGTGGTCTAGTAGCCACATAATGAATAGTAGGTCAAGAAACTCAAATGTGTTCCAAGTTAGAAACCTTCTTTGCAGCTGAGAAGTGTTTGCAAGGCAGAAATAGTGCCAAGAAGGACTCTCTGAGTTAAGTTTATCATGCCAACAAGGCCAAAAGGAATATGTGGGCAGAGGTTAATCTGGTCAAAGCTTGATTGGTGGTCAATGAGATAAACGGCCCTACAAGGCCTGCCACCATGTCTCTTGCTCCCAGATGACGGGACCAGTGTGCTACTGCTTTAGCTTGTTCTCTGCCTCAGCCTGTGTGGTACAGTACCTGTGGGCTGAGCCAACCCATGGATCATGTTGCTAGAACTTGAGACTTCTTCAAAACCTGCTACTGGTTCATGACTTGAACTTGAGGCTGGTGGATCCTATTGCCTTGCGTTGCTTGAGTTCAATATCCCATCCACTAAACCCCCATGCTACTGACTCTTGCTATCTGTTGCTGACCCACCCAGTTATCTGCTGCCTGCAGACAGACTCTTCCTGTTTTACTGACGGAAGACTCTGCTGTCTGCTTCCTTGATCTTCAACAAAGACCTATCTGTGAGTTGACGGACTTTCAGTGTATTATCTGTTCTATAAAAGTGAGTTGAACTGAGCTCTCTGTACTGCTATGTGGACTAACTAGCTGTTATATTGTTTCTCACTATATAAGCCTATCCTTTTATGTATGTAATCATAAATACCCTGGTTTTGTTTCTCAAGAGAACCCTGCCTAACACAGACTCCCATAAAAAATGTATGGTATTTTATTCCAAATTCAAAACTGCAGCATTGTACCTACACTCATTCAGGCCTGAAACTTTTCAGGGTTTAAGAATTTCATTGAGGCTGAGTCCCAGTGGCATAGTGGTTGTGCGTGGGACTGCAGCCCACTAGGCTGGCAGTTCAAATCCTGTAGCAGTTCTCCAGGATCAAGGCTGGGCCACCCATTCCCACCAGAAGGCAGTGATGCACCCTCTCCCCCCACCCCCCCGCCCCCCGCCAAGAAAGAGAATGTCATTGAAAAGACAAATACCCCTGGGATAAATAGCACCAATGTCTAAGGCATTGAGGAATGGATTGGAAACTGGAACAGACAGATTCTGCATTTCAAGGGACAGCACACTTTGTGTCTGTACAGAGCCAGACTGTAGATATTTTAGCAATTGCCAGTCATACAGTGTACATTGAAAGTGGTCAATCTCTCAGCTGCAGTAAGAAAGCAGCCACAGGCAGCATGTAGATAAACAAGAGTCTGAATAAAACTCTACTTATGAACACTGATATTGGAATTTCATATAATGCTCACATAGAAAATAAAATAACTTTTCTTCTCCCCCACCTCCAAGCTGTAATTTGGTGTACTGGGAAATAGAACTCACAAAATAGACCTTCCTGCCTTTAGTTTTAACTGAAATGGGCTCAACTATAACGATCATGCATGCCTATGACAAGATTGACCCATGATGCCACAAGACTGTAATGCTCTCACTCAAATCTCTCATTTAATTTAAAGGATGTTCTTTATTTAATTCTGAGTAAACTGTGGTTTTCATTGTGACCTCATGAATAGCTCTGGGCACCCATTTCTCCATTTGTAACTAAAGATGCTAATGATTGTTATTTCTCTTCCCTCCTGGGGATTCTTCCGAGATTAATTACTGGCCACACATATTAATGCTGTAAATGCACTGAGGAATTTGGAGAATCCCCAGTTTGTAAACCCACCCTAAATAGGTGAAAAGCAGCATGTCAACTGTGAACAATCTGCAGTTTCTTGGGAGATAACCATACAGTCCACATAAGACTTATGCTAACACATAAGATCTTTTCAATGTTCTGTCCTGTTTTTCCTTTCAACAAGGCTTCAAAGGCACATCTCTGAGACCTTGACTCTCAGTCACCTTCTTAACTGCACCTGCAGACATTCTCTTCCTTTGCCCACAGAGGCCACACAAAATCCTCCACAATCTTCTCAAGTTTCTCTCTCATTCTCCTCAAGCCCTTAGTCTAAGCCTCTGCCAGAATGACCTTATTCAAAATCCCAGTCAGAATACTCAAACTCGTATTTCCTCAATTTCATTGACTTAAATCTACAATGATCTATACTTGCCTCATCAGCTTTGTCTTTTCTAGATCTAGTCTGAGATAAAATGCAAGTCTTCTCCTGTCCACAACGAATATTTCCACCTGTACAATGGACTGGATTCCCTTCCGCTGCTCATGAGACCCTGTTCCATAAATTATTCCATCCATAAATCATTCCATGCTTCCTCTACATTTTCTTCTCCCTTTTTATAAATGCATTCCCATTTTTAAAAATAAATACAACTCTCTAAGTCAAGTCTTTGGTCATTTGGTTATGCCTTCTGCTTACCTTGCTTCTTGGGCATGGGGGCGGCAGGGAGAGGGAGGGAGGGAATGCTATATATTTTTGTTCTCTACTTTTCTGTTTCCAATTCTCTTTTCAGTCCACTGATTACTGAGAACATGCTCAGGCAAAGTCTCCAATAACATCACAATGGCTAATCCCATTTGAAATTATTCCAACTGCATCTAAGGAGTGAACTAATTACTGTTGAACTAAGGCATGAACTAAGGATCTAAGGAGTGAACTAATTATGTTGTTCCATAGTAATAGGCAATTGTCCCTGTACTATTAAATACAATTCCAATAAAAATCCCAACAGGATTTTGCATTTAGTTTGACAAGTTTTCCCTAAATTTCATATAGATGGGGCTGAAATAACACAAGAGAGTATGATGATTAAAGCTACCAGCTACAAAACACTTTAATCCCAGTGGACTGTAAGACTTGAAAGAGTGTGGCGTGAGTGAAACAATAAGCCTGTATTGGGTCTCATTTTTCTTGTTTAATTGCAGAACTTGTCACGATTACCAGTTCCCTTTGTCGTGAAGCCACTTTCCCTGTTTTGTAAAACTGCCCTACTGGGCTATGTCCATACTTATTACTCCTTTCTTTTTTTTAAAAAAAAAACTACTCTAAACTCTGTTTCAAATGTCTGTGAGCACCCCAAATTAATCATATTTTGGCTACCTTTATCTGCGAACTCTTCATTTCTAAGTAAACAAGATTCTTAGAAGTTTGGGGAATACATACTTGTTTTATTTCCATCACCATTACAGAACTGCAAAGTTTGTGTGCTGCCTAACTTGCTGCATGTGTTCTCTGTTCTCATTGGGCTCTAACAAACCCCACTGTTCTCCAAAGTCAGGCCACTGGACCCTTCTTTAATCCTCTTCTGGCTTCTGGGGGAGCCACGGTGATGTAGTGGCCTGCTAACTGCAAGCTCAGCAATTTGCACCCACCAGTCCCTCCTTGGGGGAAAGATCCTTTCTCCTTTCATAAAGATTTGCAGCCTTGAAACTCACAGAAGAAGTTCTGCTCTGGAGGGTACAATTACAATCTACCTGTTGGCAGTGAATTGCTTGCTGTTTTTTGCTTTGGGAATTCTGTCATGTGTCAACTGCCAGACCGTGAGCCACCCCATGTGGCCACGCCTCAATTTGTTCAAGGGTTTTTAAATTCCATGGTTTTAAAACCATTGAAGAGATCCAACCAGGGAATTCTCCTTCCCCGCGCCTATTTTTTTTCCTCTCTCCATTCCTTTCTACCTCTTTATCTGGGAGAATCTCCTTTATTTTTCCACCTTCAAATCTCCATGCTTTAATGCTCCTGACTCTGCATTTACATCTCAAGCCCAAACTCATCCACCAAATTTTACGCTCAAAATGGCACCCTTGACTCTTTCATGTTCATTTCTTGGAAGTAGCTTAAATAGTAGGGTTGCTGAGAAAAAGTACAAGACACCTAGTTAAGTTTGAATTTAGTATAAACTATGAGTAACTGTTCAACATGCTTCATGGAGTGTGTAGGATACACTGACACAAGTGGATCACTATATTCAAAATCATGAAGTTGGACACGTTATGCCATATGCAGAAATCAATTCATAATGGATTCGGGGTATAAGCAAAAGAACTAAAAGCACAAATCTTTTAGGATAAAACATAGGGATAAAACTGGAGGACCTTGGTTTTGATTCTTAAATATGACCCCAAAAGTTCAGTAACAAAAGAAAAGAGATTAATTATACTTCATTGGAATTAAAAACTTTGGGGATCAAAGGACTATATCAATAAAGTGAAGAGACAACATACAGACTAGAAGGCATATCTAGTAACCATATTTTTTAAGGCTTTAAAAAGTATCCAGAATAAAGAACGCATTCAACTCAAAACAAGGAAATATACAACACAATTTAAAAAGTGGACTGAGAACTTGAGCATGCATTTTTTCCAAAGACGATACGTATATACTTATTCAAGTATCAGCCGACCCAAATAACCAAGCAAGGCACCTAATTTTACCACAAAAACTGCATGAAGAATGTGCTGGGAAACCCAGCTGATACCTGAATATACACGCTATACAAATAACCAACAAGCACCTTATACCATCTAGGGTGTCTGTCATCAGGAAAATAACAAGTGTTGGGGGGAGAGGGGGAGAAATGGGAACCTTGATGTGTTGTTCTTGGGGATGTAAAACGGCATTGTTACTATGAAAAATAATTTAGAGCTTCTTCAAAAACTGAAACACAGAATTACTATGTTGCTACTGTTTCTAGGAGCTAGGACCCAGTATCCACCGGCCACAACCTATGGGAAGAAAGAGAATTGGGGTGCGGATATTACTTAAGGAGGTTCTAGATGTCTCTGGGGTAATGAAAAGTTTTGCAGAAGTCTAGTGCTGATGGTTACACAACATGGTGACTATAATTAATGTCACTGAATTCTCCATGTTACAAGAGCACATTTTGTTATATATTATCATAATTGTAAAAGATTTAAAGTGATGTAAAGTTATTTGCCACCTCCCCCCCAGAAAAAACACACCGAAATGAGTAGATTACCAACTCACAAAGCTATTTTCTATAATGGACCCATGTATCTGATATAGTCAGACAGTTTAACGATTAATTTTAACTGCCCAAAGGATAAAGTTCAAAAAACTTAGCCTGGGCTCTCAGGATCTATATCAACTTATTTGAATTGCCCAGAATGTGCTGTGTATATTCAATTATCTGACCACGTGTGTTCTCTCTGCCATGCTATCTCTCATTGCTCCCATTCATCTGTCGAAAATAAATTCATTTCAGGAGATGCTTCATAAGTATGACTTCTATGACGTCTTCTTAGACTGGTCAAAGGAGACGAGTTAGCTGCAGTCCAGTCAGCTTCTGACTCAAGGTTACTCTATACACCAGGAGGGAACTCTGATTGTGCTTCAGGGTCTCAGGGGCTTTCATTCAATAGACCGTCGGGCCTTTCTCCCCATTCTTTGCTCGTCGGAAAGCACCGCTGGAACTTGTGAGTATCCTAGCAACATCAAGCCTCCACCGATAAAATGTCAATGACTACACGGAAGGCTCACTGGACAGGACTTTCTCAAGTATTGCACAAACACAGTCCATTAATTTTGACTCATAGAAACCCTGTAGGTTTGGGAGAACTGTTCCTGTGGGTTTCTGAAACGGTCCTTCTGTACTTGAGTAGGAAGTCTCCTCTTTTGCCTGCAGGCCAGCTGGTGGCTTCCCCCTCTCGTGGTGCGGTAAGGGCCCAACACAGAATCATTCATCATCAGGGATCCAGTAGCATGCCACATACACCAAGAACCAAAAACACAGCCGTAGAATCCCAGCCATCCTCTGTGGGTTTCTGATGCTATACCTGTTTAAGGGGGAAGGAGGCCCAGTCTTTCTCCCACAGAGCTGCTGCTGGTTTCCAACTGCCAATCATGCAGATCGCAGCACTAGACAGCCAGGACTCCGCTCGTATTCCATAGAGAAGGCGAATATTCCACTGAACCACCAAAGCCCTCCCTCTACTTTTTAGGCTGCCATCATATTCTACAAACAACTCTATTAGCATCCCATATTTACTGAGTACTTTCTGTCTGTCATGAATTGCAATGTGTATATGCAAAGTGTCAATGCATGTGCATCTTTACCACGAGGCTATGAGACTGGAATTAGCACTGTCCTCTTTAATGGGGAAGGAATCAGCGAGAGCTTGATCATTTACACACAACTGAATAACTTTGAAGGGAAGGTCCAAGAGGGGCACCTGGAGAGGCTGAGGTTACTTTGTGATCTAATCATTGTTCCCTATTGCCTTACCAAGGACTCAACTCATTATACGATATACTTTGTAGTCTCTGTATTTCATACTTCCTTATAGTCTCTCATCATTAAACTGTAAGATTCTCCTGGGTAGGTCAACATCAAAATATTTTTGGTAAATCTGTCTAATTATTTTCAGTGGATAGCTAATAAAGGCATTGATCTATAATTGGGTAGTTTTTTTTGGGGGGGTGGCTTAAAAATTTTCATGGAAAAATGGGCTTCAAAAATCATGTAATTTTGATGAAAAATATTTGGAAATATCCTCAGGTACTATTTGGATATTTTTTCAAATGACATTCGGGGTTTTAAAAGAGAAAAATGTTAACTATGAATCGCTCACAACATATTTCAAATAACAAGCCATTCTGGATATTCACACATTAATTTGAAAGCTAATTTTAGCACATTTAATGGCCCTTCCATTCACATAAGCACACAGCTGTTCTTAATTGTCATTAAGTAAATCCACAAGGCAAGTTGACTCCATGGACAAAGGAACAAAACCCAACTCAGGGCTGCACTATCCCCAGAAATGATTGAGGTCAGACCATTGTAAGTCATAGCATTTATACTGGCTGATTTGCAGACCTTTCTTTTAAATCAACATAAGCAAATATAAATCCCTGAAAACACCTGGGAATGGGATTTACGAAGGCCTTTAGCATTTTATATCATGTAAGGCACGCCAAGTATGTTCTAATCACTTTAGTTGAACTTCATAATTCATAATTAATAGTGTTGCCACCAGATGGTGTTGGAGGTTACTTAGATGATATTTCTTCAGAAGCAGAGAAATAAATTCCTTCAACGGAAATGATGTTTCTCTACTTTCAATGCTTCCCCTCATTTTTACCATTTTAACTCATTTTAACTGATTTACACACACACACACACACACACACACACACACTCTAAATCATTGCAAATATGTTCCTCGAGTTTGACAGGGAGAGACCAATAGGCTCACCCAGAGGGTCACTCCCTAACTTTTATGACCTCAGTTGCTAAAAATCAAAGTAGGTTACAGAACATTGTCTCTATGACTACATTGTGGAAATTCACCTCGGTGTCCACTGAGATGATGGGCCTGAGCTCTCAGACCCATTGTGCCATACCCTGCAGGTTTGCGCGAGGCTGAGTTGACCCGAGAAACAAATTCAGCAGCACTCATCTATGTGTCAGAGAAAGCTTTATATCAAGAAGTGTTTATATATCAGGAAAACATCCCGGTCAAGTTCATAAGCCCCATACTAGTCCATAAATCCCTCTGCAGGTTCATGTAGCTGCAGGCAGAGATATAGAATGCAAGGGAAATCACAGGTTGGTGAGTGCAAAAGCCTTGTGGATCCAGTGGTGGTAGATATATTTCCAGGCATCTATCAGGTATACCAATGGCTCTCCAGCAGGAAGGTGAAGGAGAGAGAAAGCGGCCACCTCCAGCAAGTCATTTACCTTGGTCACTCTCCAATCAAGCTGCAACCTGATTGAGAGACTCAACTCCTCCCACGTGTTCCTCCATGTGCCACGCTGGCACAAGTCCCTGATCACAAGGTTGTTTGATTATGTACATACATCAAAGAAGTTTTCACAAATTTGCACCACCTATGATTGACCACACTTTGGAATCTATTTGAAGCAGAGGTAAATATCTATGTCCAAGTATCCTCTGTCAAAGCTATTTTATTTACATTGCAGTAAGTGTTCCATTTTATAAAGTATGTCTTTTATGGACTGATTATACATCTTATCAATATCTTGCCCATTTTATTTAAGTATTTTTCTATTTCTTACTGATGCCCTAGGGCTTTTTATGCCTTTCTATTTATTTATTGTTTTTTTTTTTTTTTTTTTTTTAGATTAAGAAGGTTAGTTCCGTGGTAGTTTGGCGGGTCATTTGGTCGGACTGCTAAGGGCAAGATTGAAACCACTGGTCATTGTGTCAAGGGAAAGATGAGGCTTTCTTCCCTCTAAAGTATTTACAGTCTCTGAAACCCACTGAGGTATTTCTATGCTGTCCTTAAGAGTCTCTTCAAGTCTTTGGAAATGTTAGACTTAGTTCTAATGCTCATCCTTTATACTCTGAAGTCTAGTGGCTAGAAAATGCATGCGTACTACAACCCAAACTCAACCCACTAAGGGGCAGTGATTGCATCTGATAGCCACAGTGCTTGACAAAGTAGAAGGGCTCCAAAGGCTTTTCAAGGCTTGAATCCTTAAAGAAACAGACTGCCACATCCTTTTTCATGGTGTGTGTGAAGGGGAGGGGGTGAGCATTAGGAGTGGGGAAGACTGGTGGATTTGAATCAAGGTTAATAGCCTGGTGCTTAACTCACTGTGTCACCAGAACTTCAAGTAGCTTCAGGAAAGTTACACCTACCAATGAGCTGAGTAATATCCACAATAACAAGAATGCAATATCCGAAACGGAATTTGAGCTGGCCAACTAAGCTCCAGTGCTAAAATGGAGAGCATATATTTCAAGATGGAATTTCCTCTGGCATTTTTATTAATATTTACCACATGTATTTGGCAGGAGATAAAAGCGTAAATGGAAATAAGAATGGGAATTTCAAATTTTATTTGTAATATACTTATCTTTACATATTTAGGGAAAAACCACCCTTCAAAATACACTTCAGATTGTGTCAAGTTCAACACACTTGAGAGCATTATGGAAAGAGATGGTGGCTCCTGGAAAATTACATTATGTCTGGGAAGGGAAGAGTATTTCATTGTCTGTCAAACAAGTCTCACTGCTGTCAAGTCCTTTCTGACTAGAAGCAACCCTATGTCCCAGGCTGTGGATCTTCACAGGGACAGATAGCCTTATGGTTCTCTCCAGAAGGAGCTCACCAGGCCAACGCTCCACCAAGAACATCAGCAGGGCTCCTCTTCAAATCCCTCTCACACACCACCAATTCCACTTGATGGCTTATAGCAACCCTGGAGGCAATGCACTGAGCTGCTCCCCTTGAGGTAAGCAGTTTGAAATCACCTGTGATGGCGGACTGGGCTATCCATTGGGCTGCGAACCAACCACCAGGTCAGCAGTTCAAAATCATCAGCTGCTCTACAGGAGAAAAATGAGGCTCTCTAGTCCCAATTTATAAATATTATTAAATATTAATAAAAATGTGGGCTTACAGTCTTGTAAGCCCACAGGGGCAGATCTATCTTGCCTTATAGGGTAGCAATGAGATGGATTTGACTTGATAGCAGAGTTTCTTGAACTTAACCTTTCTGTGTTTGAAACAGGAAGCTCCTACAGGCTTAAAGGTCGTCAAGATAAAAGGTGGGGTGCATGAAGAGTATGAAGGGGGTGGACTAGGCTTGGACTAGGCTTGTTCAGCAAATACTTCCTTCATTGGGGCTGAGCCTCGGTGGCATAAGAGGTTGAGTGCAGGACTGCGGCCCAGGGGCTTGGCGGTTCAAATCCAGCAGCAGCTCTCCAGAAGGAAGGCTGGGTAGCTCCCACAACCACCAGAGGGAGTGATGCCCCCCTCCCCCCCAAAAAAATACTTCCTTCATCACACTCTGCCCAGCACTTCAATGTAATTATGGATCCAGTCCCTAAAGAAGACAATTTGGAAATTCATTCAAAAAGTAAGATTATATTTCTACAGCCCTCAAGTTCAGCACTTCAGGCATTGGGGGCTTTAAGTTTAAATCTATTGCACAGAGAGAAAAGGTTATACAAATAACGCCAGGCATCCTGTTACAAAATTAGTCATTTCACGGCAAATAAGGTAACTTTTACTTAGTTCTTCTTTTCTCTTGCTCTCTAAAGGAAAAGTGTAGGAATAGAAGTAGTGGTAATTGTAGTCACTCTTGGAGTAATCCAGAGACCCCTTTCATGAATTCTCACAGACACAAGTCAGAGGAAATCAATGAGGAGAAATCCAAATAGAGCATAGAAACAAAATTACCCCTTTTAAAATGAATTGCTCAAAGATAGCAACATTGCACCCTGAGAAATGTACACTGCCGTCCAGGCATTCCAACTCACAGTAACCAAGTATAGAGTTTCTGGGACTATAAATATTTATGGAGAGTCGGCGGCCTCGTCATTTGCCCTCAGGTGGGCTGGTGGATGTGAAGAATTGACCTTGTCAGTAGCAGCTCAATGCTCATCACATGGAACCACCAGGCCTGCTTATTATGACAAAAGTTAGTTTACAGAAATCAAAAGTGAGGAGATAAACCTTTAAGTGGCTTTGTAGTCAATAATTATATTTCATGAGTATGTAAGAAAAAGTGTAGATAATTCAATATGGTGAGAACTAGAATATAATAGAACATTATCTTTTCTTGAAATTGATGATGGCTTTTGTCAAAAATTAAGAGGAACTAATCCTAAATTAAATTGTAATAAATTGGGAAAAGGAGTGATGAGAAAAGGCCAAAATTTTTATACATGTCATTCAAAGGGAGTAAAAATATTAGTGCTCTGATATTTATTTTGAGTTCAATAGAATTGCAATGTCTCGTCATACTCGAGAATCAATTCATTATATTTTAAGATACCCCCAAAAAGACAGAAATGAAAAGACTTAGCACCCAATAATATACGTACAGAATTAAATAATATCATTTTAGATAAATTTTAGGCTGTTAATCACTAAGTTAGTGGTTCAACTCCAAAGTCACTCGACTGGAGAAAGATGAGGCTACCTGCAAGTGTAAAATCTTTCAGTGCGAAAAATCTGATATAGGGTCTAGATGCATCAGCATTGACTTGAGGGCTGTGTTTGACTTCAGAGTGGTTCATATCGGAAGAAGGAGTTGGCCAGTAGGATCTGTGGCTATAGAATTGCTTCTGGCTCATCCTGACCCTATAGGGCATAAGAGAACTTCTGATTCAGATTTCCGACGCAGTCATCTTTACCAAAATATACTGCCATCTCTTTCTCCAAAGGAGCGGTTGATGGGTTCCAATTGGTTGGTGAGCTGGCCGGTAGAATAAGGTTTTAGGAAATAAAATCTCTAAATGATTCTGGAACTTCCAGAATATCCCTGTAACTTCACTGAAGATCCCAGAAACAGTGCAGGTCTTTGTTCTTAAGTATTCTACCACACTCATGGGCAAGCCAGAACAACTCTACAGCAAAGCTGAAATGCCCCCTTTGGCTTCCAAAGCTGTAGATCTTTATGGACCCAGATGGCCACGTCTTTTACCAGCCAGCGGGTGGGTTTAAACTCCCCACTTCTGGGTTAGCAGTTGGATCCTTACCACTGTCCCACTAAGGTACCATTTTTATGATGCCCTTTCCCCTAAATGACAGAGAAACGGAAATCATGAAAGTATTATCAATTACTAAACACAAAAGGAAGGGTCTGTCATTAATTGAGACAAAGAAAAGTATGTGTGAGATAATTCATTTATTTGAGTGAGAATGCCGGTTACAAGCCTGCTAGTAAATAGTGATCGAGCGCCCTCCCCACCCCCCCACACACACCATAGTAGGCTTTAGAGCTTCATAATTAGCTGGGTAGAATTTTATATTAATGTAACTTCACATTCGTAAAAAAAATCCTCACTGCCTTCTACTCCATGCTGACTAGCAGTGACTCCATGGGACAGAGAAGAGTGGCTCTGAGCTTCTGAAACTGTAAACTCCAGAGTATAAAGTCCCATGTGTTTTGCACACAGTGGCTGTTGCATTCAAACTGCTGACCCAGTGTTTAGCAGCTCAACAAGTAATCACTATGCTACCAGGGCTCTTTCAAGCCCACCCAATCTATTAAAGTGTCTAATGTCCCATACCATACACAAAGAACTACCATTGTTATAAAATCCCAGATCAATGAATTTGTAACTGAAAAAGAAACAGAATCATTAAAGGTAAGGCAAGTAACATTCAGAACATAGACTTAATTTTTTTAAAAAAATAACACCATTCTTTTCTTCCAAACTACCTAAATTCAAATAAGACATACTAAAATAAAAAAGACATCCTAAAATAAGAGTAAATCCAGCAAAATATTATTTTTGAAACAGAACAAGCTACTAATCCTTTCAACATACTTCCTGTCTTTGACATTTTTATTCAAAAAATAAAGTGTACTAACACTTGATAGTAAGTGGCAAGAAACCATACTTTTGAATAGTGAATATAAAAATATGTTCAATGTCACAATACTTGGTTAAAAATGTAGAAATAATTCTAAAATATTTAAAATCATGTTTTTAGAAGGTGTTTAAGAAGAACAAACTGGTTAAAATGTTTTCCAGTTTGCTGACAGACTTAATCTTTATCCCAGGGCACAAGAGCAAATGCTTACAACTTGTTTCCCAAATGTGTGTACAGAGTGAATTATCCTTTGCTCTCTGAAATGTCATCCCACAGACATCACCTAAAAGCATAATGGAATGTAGTTTGTGTCCTATAAAATGGTTCACTATTAACCAGATATTGATCAATGCTTGCTGGCATTTCACTACTACAGAATTGATATTTTGAGCATGTAGTAAGCCTCCTTCAATGAAATGTGCTCATAACTAGATTCCTTGGAAGAATGTGTATCACCTGAAGGACGAATGTTTCCATCATCACATGTGTCTTGATCTGATCACCTTCTATTTCCTTTATAAACTGAGAATGTTCTCTTTGTTAATATCACAGCACATGCAAGAGAAGAGGAAACAGAAAATAAGTGGCAAATTCCTTGGTCCCTTGGGGGCCCTTTCTCCTCATAGGTCCACAGTGGATTCCCCAACCATCCTTACTGCATGCCAAGTCGATCCCAAGCTTGGGTCGCTATTTTAGCACTTATCTTCATACTCAATAAGAACATGGAAAAACTGTTTTGCAGTTATTGACCAGGTTGTCATTTCAAGCCTGGCAGCCAATGTCTATGACTAATTCCATGAAGAACAGCAATCTTTATTACAATGTACATGAAAGATGTGTAGCCTTCCCACTACATTTAAATCATGGGCATTCCCGAGGGTCTTAATTGGTAAGAATTCTGAGGCTGATTCTGCATGTCATGAGGTATAGGACACAAGTGTCTACTACAGGTCTAGAAGACAATGGTGGAAGACAAGCTTCAGATTGGTCAACCTTAACATGACACTTGGAAATTATCCTTGTGTTAACATCAGCAGACAAAGAATAGTGCATTGGCGTCACCATGGTGATACAGCAACAGAACGATTTTGTAGGACTGGTGTTCTAGCCACACGGTAGAAATTAACAGACAAAAAGTTATGAAAATTGTAAGTTCTAATCACTTTAAAGATGTTTATCACCCAACATTTTACATAATATCTATCCCTTATATTGGAACCCACTGGAAAAAATGTATTTCAAGAGTAGGGCAAAGAATATTCCTGGTTTCATCTGGGTGGCTGATCTTCTTTTTAAATCTCATGGATGTTGTGATCTGTACAATCTGGCTCTTTTCATGGCTTGCAAGAAAACCAAGACAGCTCTTCTTCTGGTCTGGGGCTAGAATCTCCCTTCAAGGAAGACAGTTAATTAGTGTTTTTTTAATTAGCCTTTTTCCTATTTTATTCTTAGTTAGCCTAATGTGTTCACTACATTTTCAGTTCCACAAAAGTGTATATTTTATGTATTAAAAGAAGTTATCTGCAATTACTAAATCAGCTGCTAGCTACATTATTACAAGCAACTCAAAGTGTCTCTGGTTTTGGGGGTTTGGGGATGGAAAATAAAGTTAATTTATTCTAGTTTTGAAATGTTTGAAATCGTTCTAAATTAAACACAGAAAATTTGTAGCACATTTATTTTAATATCACTGATTTTAAAGCTCACTCACCTAAATTTGCACCCCAAGAAGTATCTGTCATTGCAACTTAATTATTGGAAACCAATAGAGGTTTCCTAAAACTTTCTCCTTCTTAAGGGAGGGGGGACCTTGAACTTTCCTAAAAAGGCTAATCATGTAAAAAAGTGTAAATAAACTGAAGTCCAGGGGTGCATTTAATCACTCTTGACACAGATCAATGGTTGCCTAGTACATAATAAATGCATTTTGAAACACTATCTGAATAGTAATCTTTGTGTGGCTATATGGGAATGAACACTTTGGGCACTTCTGGTCTTAAAAGATTTAAAAGAGAGAAACAATGAAATGGCGTCTACAATTCTGTAAGGACTGTAAAGCCAATATATGAGGATCTATGTCACAGGCATTTTATTCACTGCAGGCATCTGAACAACACCATTGTGACCAATTTATCTCAATAAATTGGCTAGTGTCTAATCTGTCACTTCACAAAAGCACCAACTATGGCTTCCAAGCCTTTGTGCTTTTAAACTACCTTCAGATCATGCTTGGTCCCTGATGGGGGAAACTGACATAGGCTACTAATGCGACAAGGAATTACAAAATAAAATATCCACATGAAATGAATGGGCACTAGTGAAGACGGTATATCTGGTACTTGACATGATGGGAGATACCATTTTCTGTTTGAAGCAAGCACATGTGCTGCATCACAAAACTGTTCCCTCACTCTCTAGGGTGTGGCTTTTCATAAAAGCGATTGTCAAACAGTCCTTCTGCGACTCTGCTAGGCTTGAGCTGCCAATCTTCTCATGAGTAACTAAATGCTCAAACCACTTGTCTCCCCTAGGACTTCCAGAAAACACTAAACACCCACCCAAAATAATTTTAGCAGCTGTGTTAAAAGATAGATCACCTTCCATGTAAGGTGCATAAAGAAGGGGTTTTGGAACAGTTACAGAGTTATGTAACCATCATCAAAATTAATTTTAGAAGATGTTCATCCCTGTAAAAAGAAACCGTATACTTATTAGTCTTCTCCTAGCCTCTGGAATTCATGGCATCTATGACGTGGCTCTTTGAACTTGCCCATTCTTTATATTTCATATAACTAGAACTATATGATATATGGGTTTTTGTGACTGACTTTTTACTAAGCATGTTTTGACAGTTTCTCCACATTATCACCTATACCAGTCCTTTAATGCCTCTTCATTCATGGAGAGTATTCCATAGTTTCCCTATACAACACGAGGGTGGTAATTTCATTATTTGCTTATTTTAGTTTTTTTTCCACTTCTTGTGTGTGTATATTTTTCCTCTGGATATATTTTCCATTCTTTTTAGAATTAGGACCACTGGATCATATGGTAACTCTGTTTCACTTTTCATGAAAGTATCAATCCCTTTTCTAAAGTGGCTGCACCTGGTTTTATTCCCTAAGGGAATAGCTGCTTCAATTGCTCCATATCTTCACCATATAATATGAGTGAAGTGTTATATCAATAGGGGCCTTCTCTAGTGATGGAGAACACCTTTACATGTTCTTTTTTTTTTTTGCCACTTGGGTACCTTCTTTGGAGATTGGTCTGTTCGGGCCCTCTGCCTATTTTCTCATTAGCTGTCTTTTACATCCTGAGTTGGAAGAGCTCGTTAGAAATGATGAATTACATCATTATCAAAGTTAGATTTTAAGTCATCTTGTATATGTATAAAGCGACAGGGGTAGAGTCCATCTTATCAATCCTGTCACAGGCTGGTGACATCTCCTTTGAAGTGTGGCCTTCATAAAAGAAGATGCCACAGAGTACCAGTTTTCGCTTCTCCTTTCTTTCTCTCTCTCTCTCTCTCTCTCTCTCTCTCTCTCTCTCTCTCTCTCTCTCCCCGTCCCTCCCTCCTTGCTTGCTGGAACTTTGAGTCTAAGTCCAAGGGGGGGCCCCTGTGGGCTGCTGACCTTGGGAACAACCTCTGAGCTTTCTACACGCTGTCATGTTTCCTGTGAACTTAGAACCACACAACTCTACTTCCATCCCTCTGTGATCTCCTTGCATCCTGTTTCATTTTCTTCATTGGCTGCCTGCACCTACCTGAGTCTGGACAGGGCTCAGGTGGGTGTGAACTTAAGTTGGAATAGACTGGGCTACATTCTTTATATGAAACCACTTCTTGATATAAGATTATTTCTTATATGTATGTAAGTGTCACGGACTTGTTTCTCTAGACAATCCAGCCTAACATAACCCTTATCAAATATAACACTTACAAAGATGAGGATAAATGAAAAAGTCCCGCTACAGAATCATAAAAAGTTTCATTAGAAAAAAAATATGTGAAACATTTCTAGACGTATCCTCTATCAAGGTCTATAAATTTCTGAACACTGTTTCCATCTCTCTAGTATGCCTTCAAATAATTCTGTGCTCTTCAATTTATGCTACATGAAAAACAAAAGCTTCAGCATTTTTAAGACACTGAAAGTATGCTTCTTTTCAATGTTTTCTGAGCTTGAGGAACAAAAAGAAATATGAAGAGGTAAGATCAGAGCTGGAGGGTGTGTGGAGTCAAGATTCTCAACCAAATTCTTTTAAGGCAGTCTTTGTTACTATTGAAAAATGAGCAGGTCCGTTATCATGACAGGAAAAAAATTCTTTGGTATCAATTTCCTGGCTGGTGGTGGTCATGTATTCATGATGTCAATTTCATGATTGGGATGTAGGGGTGGAGTCTAGCCTGTTAATCTGGAGATAGCCAATGAGTAGCCAACGAGGCCTCCATGTGCGTATGGCTTTCTCCTGAGCATTCTGGGAAGTTTCGCAGTATTTCCCAATAAGAAAGAGAAACTTGACTCACAGTCTCTGAGAGGCAAACTACTGACAAGACGAGAAGACGGCATGGTGATCGATCCTGATTCCTGAAGAATGGAGTAGCCAGAGAGGAGACCTCATGGGCTTGCCCTGATGGGGCCAGAGAAGTCATAAATAGACCCCTGCCAGCACTGAGATGCTCCCAGCACCCATAGATACTGCTGATGGACCCTGAACCCTGGAAACAAGAAGCCATGGGAAGCCTCCTGCCAGAGCCAGGCATGTGCTTCCTGAGTCGGAAGGAGACATTATAGACTGGTATCGAACATGTGGACTCATCGGACTTAGGACTAGACTGAGTTGGGATGTTTTCCCAATGTTCCATTCCTCTTGTATAGAAACCTTTCCCTTACATTCATATGGGTGTCTATGTATTTGTTTCTCTAGTCTACCAGGACTCACACATGGCTTTTTTCTCATCCAAGCAGATTTCAGTGTTCTGAAAACTTCTTTATAACCCTCCCCTCCATGGTGACCCTGTGTCCTTCAACAAAATCTATCAAGAATGCTCCTTGGGCATTCCCAAAATTGTCATCATGACTTTCTGAGGTGCCCTTGTTGCCTTCACTTTAACAAGTAGATCTCTTTGGAGGTCGCCATTTTGACTGTATTGTCTTAAAGACATTAAGGCATGTGCCACTGAGGAAACTAGTCTACAGCCACTCACTGATTCTAGAGACACATTTCACAATGGGTTTTGCTTTGAATACACCCATGTATGCAGGAGTAGAAAGCAGAGTAGCAAGATGGCTTTTCTTACTCTTGTATCCTATGCCATTATTTGAGTTGAACTTTTATTTTCTTGGAGTGCTTTGAAGTATATTATAATCTTTGTAACTTTAATGAAGTCAAAATTATCTCTTTTTCCTATTGTCATTTATACCTTTCATGTCATAGTTCAGACACTACTGCCTAGTCCGACTCCAGGAAGATTTATATAAATGAGAGTTTTAGCATTTAGGTCTATGATACATTTTTTCGAACTTTTAATGTGGGCTCTTACATCTCTTATCAGAATCCATGCATTCGTCCAGTGTGCAAGCATATTTGCACACATGCCACCATCACCATTTTCAAAGCATTCTCTTTCTACTTGAGTCCCTGATAACAGCTCCCCATTCCCCCTTCCTTCCTCAGTCCTCCCTCATGAACCCTTGATAAGCTATAGATTATTATTTTACAAGGTCCTCTGTCACCCCTCATCCACTTTTCCATTATTCATCCCGCTGGGTTTTGCTCCTCTCCCCTGGGAGGAGACTATAGATTGATCTTTGTGATCGATTCCCCCTTTCTCCTCCCACCCTCTTCTAATCCTCTGAGTATCTCTACTCTCATTGTTGGCCTTGAGGGGTGTATCTATCCTGGATTCTCTGTGTTGTGGGCACTTATTTATAGTAGTGTGCATGTGCTGGTCTAATCTGATTTATAAGGTTGTATTGAGGTCATGATAGTGGAGAGAAGGAAGCATCAAAGAACAAGAGGAAAGTTGGGTGTTTTGGTTTTATCTTGCACCCTGACTGGCTCATCTCTTCTCTGTTTAGGGATTGCCAATTGTCTACTGATGGGCATTGGGTCTCTGTTCCATACACCCCACCCTCACCCCAATTCACATCGGGTACAATTTTTTTCTGGGTCTTCCATTCCTGATAACTGATCCCATCAACACCCCATGATCACACAGGCTAGTGTGCTTCCTTCACTATGATACATTTTTGAGTTGGTATTGGTCCAAGGGAAGCCTTGATAGAGGGAAATTGGACATTTTCAGACAGTATCCCAGGTCACAGTGCTCCAGAGTCAGCATCCAAAGCTAAAGCAGTGAGTAATAGACTCTACATAACACACTCACAAGGTTAGGCTACCTCTAAATTGCCATTAGAATTTTTGTCTTTTGTCAAAATAGATGTGAATTCATAGACTGTATGTTTTTCTGTTCTTTTAATGATCAGCCTGTGGAAAATTCAGTGGGAAATGCAATGTTGCTCCAAACAGAATCATTAAATTTCTGCTTCAACTGAAAAAGAGTTACACAGACTCAAGAAAACTATAAAATGCACACCCAAAGTCTATAAATCTTCAATGCAGTATGGAAACTTTCTATTGTCTTTATAATTAATGCATGGCCGTAGACAAATTGCATCTCCTAGTTTCAAGATTCTGTATCTGCCTTTACTGACTTTAATATATTTTCCTAACAATATCCTCCCTATACTATGTCATATTTACAGAAAACTAACTGATTCTTAGGAAGAGAAGAATTTTAAAATGAGATGGTGGTTTACCTAAGGCAGCAGTTCTCAACCTGTGGGTTGCATGCCCTTTGGGGGTCGATTGACCCTTTCACAGGGGGTCTCTCAATTCATAACCGTAGCAAAATTAAAGTGATGAAGCAGCAATAAAAGTAATCTTATGAGGCTGAGCCCCAGTGGCGTAGTGGTTGTGCGTGGGACTGTGGTCCAATTGGACGGAGGTTCAATTCCAGCAGTGGGGCTGGGCCTCCTACTCCCACCACCGGAGAGCAGTGATGCCAAAAAACAAAAAAAAGTAAAAAAAAAAAGTAATCTTATGGTTGGAGGGGGAGGGGGTCCTCACAACATGAGGGACTGTATGAGCGGGTCACAGTATGAGAACAGTTGAGGACCAGTGATGTAAGGAAGCTTCAACAAAATCACATATAAAGAAATCGATTCTCCTGAGAGCCCCATAAGAAGGATTTGGGCAGAACTATGAACCCAAAGGGAACCCGAGAAAGGTGGATGTCAGTAGCAATGTTAAGTTACACTATTAGGCGAAGACATTTGTCGAACCAAAGCCATACCAATCCCAGTGACATCAAGTCAATCACGCCTCATCATAGACAGACTTCCACATCTGTAAATGGTGACAGGAGCAGACGGCTTCATCTTTCCCCTGCACAGTGATTGTTGGCTTTGAGTCATCAGCACCACAGTGAGCAGCACCCTAGCTAACCCATCAGGCCCCCAGGGTATCTCCCCATCATCTACCTGCCAGCTATCACCAACTTCCCTTAGCACAACAACCATAAATGTTTAAAAGGAATGAAAATTCATAAAGAACTCTGTGTTCACCTCTGTATGAATGGATTATATTATAACAAAGAGGCTTTGGAGTTTATTAAAAAAGACGTTTCCGCTCTACTTGCTCTGCCAGTGACAGACTTCCTTTTTGTTGCTGCTAAAAAAGCAATTGATTTCATTTAAGCAACAGGAGTTAGGTTTTTCCCACCCCGGTGCCCATTACTTCATTCAGTACACAGCTTAACTTCTTCTTTTGCGCAAAATAAGGACAAATATTGATGAAATGAAAAGCAAGTTACCTACAGTCACGCTTTTCATTTTTGTTTTGTGCTTCTCTTAATGAAACTGTCTACTTAAGATAACTAATAAAGTTTATAACAATAATATAATGGGTACAGCCTCACAGAATTTCAAGAGTTATTTTATGTTGATCTGAAGATTCATAATAGGTGTCATTCACATGGGGTTGTTTTCTTTTTTCAGTTTGTAATGGGGAACACTTTATACCTTTATACTTTCAATGATTTCCATAGCTGAACTCATATACACCTTTACCAGCATGGAGGGGGTCATATGAATTCAGAAAAGCTGGAAAATGGATTTTCTGTTCTTATTTAAAACTGCACAAAATATTTTTCTAAAGGCAGCCAGAACCACAAAATCTGCTACAAGTAATTACTTGAGGGAATAACTGGAGAAAGGCTCTCAAAATCTTGTCCTGAACATGTTGTATATTTTGTTCCCTCTGGGGATTAAGAAGCCTACAAATCCTATACCAGTATGATTTCCCAGAATAGCACTAAAAACAAGATCTATCACAAACTATCTAAAGTTTTCCCTGGATCACCATGATGCCAGAACACTGAGGTAATGCTAAAGAGAAGGCCATGAATAAATTTCATCCTCCAAAGAATAATTGACTCCAAAATAGTTGAGTCCCTTTTATTATAACCAAACTTGTCTAAGAGAAATACGAATAAAATATAGGAAGCACCCCAAACTTTCAAGATAGGAGATAATTAACATATTGTATGTGTATGCTGGTCAAATAAATCCTTCTTGAAACCAAACATATTGTGTACAGGAGAGTCCTTTAAGGAAATGAGGCACTTGAATTCAGGCTAAATACAGGATAACATCAGGCTAAAGATGGAAAATAATGCTATGATATAGGCCTTATTATAAAGCCCTATTTACTGTATAAAATGAAATAATATAACCTGCCTATTTTAGTCCAAATATTATAGGAAAAATTGTTTAGTTAAAAAGCCTCATTTATCCTATAAACTGAAAGAATATAACCTTCATATTCTAGTCCAATTATTATAGAAAAATTGTTGAATAGAGAAGCAGTTGGGATTTGTATGTGTTAACTTTCAAAAAATGAAAACGAGGCTATTCTACAATAAAAAGAAACAACCAGGGTACCTTTGCTTTGCGAAAGTGGTAGACCACCAGCATGCTAATGAAGTCCAACAGCATACACAGGGCTTGAAAGGAGATGACAGCCAGCCTCAAATATGCATCCTCTTGGGCAAAGCACGGACTGTCATCAGCACAGTAAGGGCAGCCCTCCCTGCAGGGTAGGCAGACATGGGTTTCTTCTGATACGTCTTTTGTATTTTCTCCAAAATGCCGATTCGAACCCCTTCCTGGAAAGCACAAATAAAATCACAGTGTCATTGCATTTCTGAGATGAACCAGATGGAGGACAGAGTCAACAACAAGCAGCATCTTCACCTCACCATTCATTTACCTATTAGTTGAGAAACCTTTTGCCAAGCCTCTAAAACCCCAAGGAGATTCCTTTTTACTCCTTTGAGTTTTAATAATTGTGTAAACTAATTGAAGAAAATTAGCAATAACAGAAATCAAGCTCCAGGAAACCAGTTTCTTGGTCTTTTATTTCATTGTCCCCCCCTCACAACTGGATACTCCCAGTGGCACAAACCAGGTTCTATGAACACTTGTTAAAGCATTCACCAGGAGGAGAAACAAGGAAGTTGAGAGCTTTCCCTTACCAAGTAAACACACTCAATATATTTGGAGCTTCTTGACCCAGATGGCATAGAATCCAAATTAAGGCTTTCATTGCACCTTAATTCAGCAGAAATCTCATTTACTAAGTTCATTAGGTCTAAATTGGGTAAATGGTACTTAATCGACAGTTGTCCCGTGTGTGATTGCATAATGATGGTGCACCCTTTGCTCGGAGTACAACCCGTGCTTACCAGGCCATCTTGTCACTTCCCACTCTGCCTACCCCTGGGACATTTTTACACTATTAACTAACTGTTGCTATCAATTCACCCTTTAATTTCAGAATCTTATGTCTCAATGATCAAAATTAACTTCACTCTGAAGCCCAGCAGGTTCACTTGAGTCTTGAGTCTAACACTGACAAATATCCAATTAATTACATATATTAAAAACAATCATTTCCAACCCAGAACTAAACATGATGGACATTAGTAAATGAGTACCCCATGAAGTACATAACATACACTTATTAACTGAGTATTTTAGGAAAATGGTGGTTGTGGTTAATGCATCTTAAGAAACAAAATGTAGCAAAAAGTCTTTATTTCTTTCAACTGTTTACGGATCACATCTTTTTAAAGTATAATTGTCTGCTTTCCTTCCTCAGTAAATACAAATGCAAAAATCCAAGTGAATATTTCTTTGATGATTCAAGAGACATTGATGTTTAAGAATGCTTATTGTGCTGTTGAGTGAAAAGCCTGTGCGTATCAGGGTCAAATAGACATCCTTCCCATCCGTAAACATAGCAGTAGCATCAGACAATAGACTCGACCAATTTGAGCCTGAGTTTTCTTATCTGTGGATTGTGAACTGAGGTCAGGATGAACCGAAATGATCATCCAAATCGCCATCTGACTGTATGTCATACTGTGGTGATTTGTCAATTGCTGTGAGACTAGCATTGAATCTATAGCATCAGCATTTTTTCTTTTGTTTTTCAAAAATTTTATTGGGGGCTCTCACAGCTCTTATAACATTCAATACTTCACCTGTATCAAGCATATTTGTACCCATGGTGCCACCTTCATTTCCAAATATTTTCTATTTGATCCCTTGGTATAAACTCCTCTTTTCCCCTCCCTTTTTTAAATAAATCATTCTAGTGGGGACTCATATACCTCCCATCATGGTTGATACATACATTAATTGTATGCAGACCACATTTACACACTTGTCATCATCATTTTAAAGACTATCAAAGTCCATTGAACATGATGAATACATTTCAGTGGCCCTTCCAAACAAAATAGGAAGAAAGACCTGCTGAAGTTTAGCCAGTGAAAACTTTGGGTCTCACAAGCAACAGGTTCATTTTTTTTCTCCATGTGTCATGATGCTGACCACTGAGCCAATTGTGAGAATTTCTGCTTTCTTTATGACAGTGTCATAACCAGTGTAGTACATTCAATCCTGCTACGTTCTTTGATCTTTCCAGGTGCTTCATGCCCTCTTTGTGTCAGCAAATAAAGTTGTATCACTTGAGTCAGACTGGTATCCAAGAGGCTTTCACCAGTCCTGACATTGCTTTTGTCCTCATGCAGTCAAGCTTCTTTGGTTATTTCCTCAATTTACAGATGAAGCAAATTTGGGGAAGGGAGACAACCCTAACACACTCCTTGCCTGATTCTCAACCAGGCAAGATCCCTTTGACATGTTCAAGCAAGGTCAGCTGGCTGTCAGATCTCAAGGTGTGGATGTGTGAGCATCTTCAGTACTGAATAGGTTTGCTGACAAATTTTCCATTTGTTTTGCCCACTTCCTAGAGACTTGTGTATCAGTAGTGCCTTTATTATGTCTTTATTTTCTCAACTAAACTAATGTCCCCAAAGGCCCAATATACACAGTACCTGTATATACTACTCAGGCAATAATGAGGAAAGGATATACAGAAAGGGGGGGGGGGGAAGCCTGTACATTCCATTATCCTACTGAAAGTTTGAAACAATAATGAACAAGTATTATAGCTACTCAAAGAGAAGCAAATAGACAAGTTTAGAAGTTGAGTATAACACAAACCATTCTGTATTTCTCCCCCTCCCATATTCCTTTATTTGAGTAATGCATTGATTAGGGGGATGTTTTTATGCTCATTGAAAAGAGCCAATTTGTTAGAAAATAAATTAGTAGTACAGTTAAACCTTTATTCTTTAAAGCATCACAGAATCAACTCACAAATAATAGAGAATAAAGCGGTACCCTGAGAAATCTCCTTTTTTGTAATTTCTCTAACTTTATTTTGATGATGAATAACCATAAGGTTTTACATGTGGAAGTAGTTGAACAGAAAGAATGCAAAATCAGAAGTGATATGTAATTTCTAAAGCTCAACAAAGCAACTAAAATTAAAATGGGTCTTCCCACATTCAGTATTCACTCTATATAAATAACATCGACATGAACAGTCAGTAAAAATCACACTATCACTAAATTATAGGAATGAACTCTTTGCTAATTTACTGAACGAGCCCTGAAATTAATGACTGCTTAGAATTTAAGTTTCTTGAGATATATAAATAGTTCTTTCTAAACACAGAACTGAATGTATTATTTTAAACACAGTAGATAATTAGTGAATAATTCCTCATGACCAATGTATTCTCCTAACGAATAAATTCAATTACCATTTATCCCTAAAGAGTACTTTAAGTCTTTCAAAGAGATTTCACCATTTTCTACTTGATTAATGCATATTAGCACAAGCCTTCAACAAGAAATCTAATCTTTTGTGCCTTGATTAATTATTTATCAAAAGAACTCACAAAGTGAGAAACTTAAAAATAAAACTCATTTTATAGTCATTTGAAAATGACTGTATACCTAGCAATTTTGAGATATTCTACTCTAAAATGAGGACTAAGTAGTTTACGCCCTACAGACGGTCTTTTACTCTATTCTATGGAATACATAACAAATCAGATATTTTCCTTTTTTAAAATTTTGTGAAAATTCTTTCATATTGTGATTTAAAAGGATAGTTTTCTTTCATATTAATTATATAAGAAAGACTATGCCAAATAAAGGGGCCCTGGTAGCATGATGGTAAGCACTGCATTCCTCAAAAGAAAGATAAAGCTAGCTGCTTCCATTTAGCGTTAAAGCTGCTGAAATAAAATACAGCATTCATTTGCTTCTTTAAATATCAAGTAAAACATCATTTCAAGCAAATCTTTCTTCCATGTTAAGAAATAAAAGGCACAGCAGCGTGACTTTTGGGTAAAATCTTAAAATTGGTTTTAAAAGGAAACTGCTTGAGGAAAAATCAGAAGAAATAGGCTCTTTAGGTGACAAATAGAAGGGATAACCATCCGGAAAGAGTGTCTGAGAAAGAATTTCAAGACCACCCAAAGGAAGCTCACATGAGGATACGCCGGTGACCTAAAGAGTCAATCTCCAGAGAGGTTGCGAGTGAGGAGTCAGGGAGGCTGATAAATCCTTGCTTAAGAGATGAATGTATTTTCATGGTCAACAGAGACCACAGAAATACAGTTCTGGGGCTGAGCTCCAGTGGCGTCGTGGTTGAGTGCGGGGCTGCGGCCCACGGGCTTGGCGGTTGAAAGCCAGCAGCAGCTCTCCAGCAGCAAGGCTGGGTAGCTCCCACGACTACCAGAGGACAGTGATGCCCGCCCTCCCCTTGCAAAAAAAAAAGAAAAAAGAAATACAGTTCTGGGATATAGGACATTTGCCTGTTGTGGCAGTCACCTAATCTGGTGTCGATTTGAGGATTAAGAGTGTAGGGGTGGAGTCTAGCCTGTCGATCTAGAGATAGTTATTGAGACCTCTGTGTGGGCATAGCCTTCTCCTCTGAGAATTCTGGGAAATTTAGTACCTCCTTCTTGGAGGCAGACAGCACTCACTTGTTTGGAAACTTTCTACTGACAACATTTGCTGCCTGAGACTCGACTGACAAGGCTGGCTCCCTGTGAGAGATCCCTGAGAAGCCACATCAACCTACCTTGATGTGACCAGAAACCTGGACCTAGAGAAGTCACATGGAAACCCCTGCCAGAGCTGAAGTGCTTACAACACTACTGGATCCAAAAACTTTCCACCCACTGGCTTGTGTGGTATCATTGCATGTGTTTCATTAACCTGAAGAGGACTTTATAGATTGACATTGGACATAATGGCTAATATCAGGCTTATGATCTTGGACTGGACTGAATTGGGATGTTTTCTTAATGCACAGTTGCTCTTGCATATGAAACTCTTTCTTACACAAATATGAACGTATTTATGAATTTGTTTCTCTAATGTACTGGACTAACATACCTGTCAATTAAGATACGGGGCAATAAATAAAATTTCTGTAATTGAAAAGGAATGTATCTTATTTTGAGTTAATTACTGAAACTTTAGAAGGAATATATATATATATATATATATATATATATAATTTTAACAGATCAAAATTTAGAACAAAATATTTTAAAATCAATAATATTGGGAATGATTAATTTTTTTGCCTCCACATGGTATTTTAAAAGCAAAATTAATGTGAATTGCCAGGCAGTACTTATGTTCTCAAGTTACAGCTCCCAGTGAGAACCTACATTGTGAAAACTGTTAAAAATCATTGAGAGTAAAGACTCTGAAGAGTGCAAATTAACTGCTTGATCGAGTGACTCAATATGTTTTAAGCAACTGTTAGGTGTCATGTATTCCTCTATGAATTTAGAATATAGGTGAGCAAAGCAAAACAAAAAAGTCCTTGCCCACCTAGAGGATTTACAGATGAAATCTTTCTCTTTGGTGAACAACACCAAGTAGATATTTTCAAGTATCAGTGCTGCTCAGATGATATCATAATCATGCTTGCTAAAACCTTTTCAATTTTACTACATGCCAAGGCTGGTTCCTGGATTAATTCATGGAATTCTCCCCCAAACCTCACTTCACAAGATGAAGAAAATCGAAGCCATGAAGAGTTGAGTAAGGTCATACAGTCAGTTCGGAACCTAGAGATTCAATTCAAATCGTAACATTTAACTGCTATAACGTGGAAGGGCCTGGTGGCACAAAGGTCCAGTCACTCAATTGCTAACTGAAAGGGCAGCATGTCAATCCACCAGTCTCTCCGGAGAGAGTGGTATTTTGCTTCCACAATTTTGCTTCCCCAACCCTGAAATTCCTAAGGGGTCACTGTCTTCAGAATTACTGTACATACTCAGATAGAAGCTAGAATTGTTCAGCACATTTTTTAATACAGTTTTTCTGGTAACATTAGTTGTCTCAGATGATATTCAGGTCGGCTTGTACTCGAGTATAATTTGATGGCAATTGGCTGGGTATTTTTGTCTGGTTGATTTGCATAGGGTGGGGCGAGTGAGTGTGTTTAGCAAAGTATTCTGAAGTAAAAAAGTTCCAGGGAAGTACTGTCATTTCAACATGAATGCCCTGTGCTTTGAGTCAACTTATTTAACAATGAGTAAAAGGCCCACATACAATACAGGTTAGCATAGCTCAAGATCCCAAACCTGAAGACTGGACTGCAATATAAATACAGCGTTGAAAATAGTGTTCAAGCAAATAAATCTCTCATCATGCCCTGAAGCCATTTCTGTTGAACAATTTATCAGAACGGTATTTTTAGATGCTGGAAATACACTTCTGATAAAGACCGCTGATAGTGTGATGGTTAAGCATCTGGCTGTTGACTGAAAGGTCTGTGGTTAAACCTATGTGATTGCTGTTGCAGAAAAATCTCAGTGACAATCTTGGGTAAAGATGACTCAGGGGTCCTCAAACTTTTTAAACAGGAGGCCAGTTCACTGTCCCACAGACCGTTGGAGGACTGGACTATAGTTAAAAACAACAACAACAACTATGAACAAATTCACTGTGAGCAGAAAAGGCTGCAAAAACACTGGGTGGGCCAGATAAATGTCCTTAGCGGGGCGCATGTGGCCTGCGGGCCATAGTTTGAGGACACCTGGAAGGAAATCCAATGGGGCGATTCTCCTCTGTCATAGTAGGTCAATATGACCCAGTCATAAAGAGGTTACTAAGACTGAAAATCTACTTGATGGCATATAAACACAGTTACAAGTGATAAAAAAATATTGAGTACTAAGTATATTTAATGGCAATATTCAAAGTAAATTAAGAAGCACAGGACAGTTCTACCCTGCTGTGTAGGATTGCTATAATTGGAATCAACTAGATGGCACTTGAGTTTGCTTTTTTGAGAGTTTGAAGTCAGATTTTGAAAATATTCATGATAACCAAGCATATTTATGTTCACTGTAAGTGCTATATTAACCATTTGAAACATTCATTTATAAACAGGAGCCTGCCAAAATAAATTCTTAGAAAGTTCTGAACATTAAGGTAACATATCTGCTTGTAATAACTGTATTAAATTGATACCCAAAGGGCCAAAAATACTGAAGCATTTTTATGTAATTATAGTTCTATATTTACATACACTCTTGAAAATCCAGACAGTGACTACCTAAACTATTGTATATTTTTCATGATGTAAATCTAGATAAATATAAAAATTATGTCCAAGAACGCTAAGTATAATAAAAATGAGTATCATATGAAGGTTTTTAAAAGATCATTTATACAGCTATCTGTAAAAAAATACTGCAAAATTGAAAGACTTCAGTGGACTTTGAATGACTTTTTAAAATTGTACTTCTCCATGTAAGAGTCTAGGCTTCATGAGCATGTAATATTTTCAAAGTAAAAGTACATTATTAGTTGCCATTCTGCCCACTTTGACTCATGGTTTCCTGCTCTGTAAATATTTTGAAGATAAATATTACTATAGTAATAAATAACAAAATACATGTTTGTTCCAAGTCCCAAATGATAGCCTGCTACATTGAGACATTGGTTTTTTTTTTTAGTTTTGAAATATTTTAAAAATTTTCTGAGAAAACGACAAAAGTCAGTTTTAAAATTTGATATGCGTTTTGCTCAGATTCACAAATTATTTTTTATCCTGGCACCTGTGCTTCCACACGCATATCCCTTCGATAAGTCATTAGATGATTTATATTCATTTGCTTGTATACATTTTTCAAGCCATCTGGAGGGAGCTATCATGCCTCATTATCAATAGATGCTCCAGCTGTTCTTGTTCAATGCCATTGAGCCTTCTCTGGCCCATAACGATGCCATGGAGAACACAACACTGCCCAGTCCTGCACCATCCTCACAACTGTGCCTCTGCTTGAACTCATTGATTCCACCACGTTGCCAATCCAGCGAATCTACAACCTTCCTCTTTCTTGCCACCCCTCCACAAAACCAAACATGATGCTCTCCTTCAGAGACTGGTCTCTCTTGACAGTGTGTTCAAGGTACGTAAGACAAAATCTGTAGCACTCTGGCATTACTTCTTCCAACACAGTTTTGTTCTTTTAGCAGTTCAAAGTACTTTCTGCCTTCTTCTCCAGCACCACAATTCAAAGGCATCAATTCTTCTAAGGTCTTCCTTATTGAATGTTCAACTTTCACATACATATGATGCAATGGAGAATACCACGACTTGGGTCAGGCAGACCTTAGACCTCAAAGTAACATCCTTGCTCTTCAATACTCTAAAACTATGCAAAATTCAGTACTTCACTTATCTGTCAGTTTGTCAAACTATGGTGGTCGTGGATTACTATAATGCTGAATGTTATGTCACTGGTATTTCAAATGCCAACAGGGTCACTCAAACTGAATGGGTTTCAGTGGAACTTCCAGACTCAGAGCAGACCACAAAGAGCACTCAGTTCAGCACATTGGAGGATGAAACCACTAAAAAACCATCTGCATAGCTTTGAACCAGTTTTTCAAATACTAAAGGCCTAAACAAAGGAGCAGAACATTGTTAGAGATGCTTTGGGCAGATGGGGCCCTCAGGTCCAAGGTCACTCAGAATGTGACTGAAGAGGAGATGATTTCTTGGACAGCAGTCAACCATGGTGACATGAGTCTGGCAAAGCCTGTGGTAGGGAAGCATTCAGAATCTTCATCTGCAGATAGGGCATGACTCAAAGCAAAGAGAAACGACTGCAAAAATCTTCTAATGATTAGGACTTGGAATGTGCAAAATAAGAAATTAGGAAAATTAGAAGTGATAAAAAATGAAACGGAGGATGTGAGGGTGATCTTGCTGCAACATTTGTCACCCCACTAATCACCAGGGTTGATTTGGCTGATCTGGCTGGCTAGGCGAGTGTCCCCTTCCTCCCTCACTGCTCCATGTGCCTCCCTCCAGAAGCAGCATGCTTGGTTGAAGAGGACAACCTTCTTTGATAGAAGGAGGACCATCCTTCAGTCACAGGTACACAAGTAGCTGCGCTCCCCCTGCTAGAACGTCTAAACAAGTCTCAAAAATGAAATGGAATGCATGAAGATTGATGTCCTAGACATTAATGAGCTGAAATGCACTGCCCATTTGAATTAGAAAATCATATGATTTCTTATGATAGGAATAATGCAATCAAGAGGAATGAAGGACTGGCATTCATTGCCAGAAAGGACCTTGTGAAATCCATTGTGAAATATGATGGGATCTTTAATTGGATTATATCTATCTGCCATCAAGGAAATCCAATCAATGCAACTATTATTCAAATGTATGCACCAACCATGAAAGCTGGTGAAAAAGAAATGGAAAGGTTTCTCCCAATGAGTTCAGAAGGAGGTGATCAACCACACAATCAAGACTCATTGGTAGTTATGGACAATTGGAATGCAAAACTTGAAAAGGAAGGAATGGTACTTGGGATAAGACTGGAGATGGAGATCGCATGATAGAACTTTGCAAAACCAATAACTTATTCATAGTAAATACAGATATACTCATGAATAAGCTGAGTTTTCCCGCACATTTTTAATGCAGTTTTGTGGTGAAATTAGGTGCCTCAGCTGATATTCGGGTCGGCTTACACTCGAGTATGTAGGTAACTCTTTTGTTTTTTGGGAGGCATCACTGCCCTCTGGTGGTGCGAGTAGGAGGCCCAGCCTTTGCTCCTGTGGAGCTACTGCTGGAATTGAACCTCCATCCCAGTGGGCCGCAATCACACGCACAACTACTACACCACCGGGGCTCAGCCCCCTTTTTTTTTTTCAGTAACACAAAAGATGTCTATACACATGTATTTCCCCAGAGGGAAATCAAATCACAGAAGTAAAACTGACTACACCAGTGGAAAGACACAATGGAGAAGCTAAATATCAGCAGCTAAAACCAGACCAGGGCCATACTATGGAGCAGACCATCAATTGTTCACAGGTAAATTCAGAAAAAATGCTGAAAGAAATTAAAAGAATTCCCCAGGAGCCAAATTCAACCTTAAGTCTATCCCATCTGAATTTTGGAAACAGCTCAAGAACAGATCTGATGCACTGAACACTAATGACAGAAAATCGGATGAGTGGTGGGAAGACATTAAAATCATCATTCATGAAGAAAGCAAAAGGTCATTAAAAAAACTGGGAAGAAAAGATCAGAGTGGATATCAGAAGAGACTTCAGTTGTATGTCCTGAGAAAAAAGATATTATCTTACAAAACTACATTGCAATGATTAAAATTGGTAAATTCAATATAGATACATTATTATTTAATATAGGTCCTTCCTTAAAACCTCACTGTGTTAGTCCGGGAAGACTAGAGAAACAAATTCACAGACATGCATATGGATATAAAGGTAAGATTTATATACAAGAGGAATGGAACATTGAAAAAGCATCCCAACCCAGTCCAGTCCAAAGTCATAAGTCCAATAATAGCCCATATGTCCAATATGAGTCTATAAAGTCTCCTTCTGACTCACGAAGTCACAGGCCAGTGGGTGCAGAGTCCCGGTGCTGGCAGGGTCTCCCCATGGCTCCACACTTCCAGGGCTCAGGGTCCATCAACAGTATCCAATAGAAGCCACTCAGCGCTGCCAGGGATCTCCACATAGCTTCTCCAGCTTCAGAGGTCTGGTTCCATCAAGGTAAGGTTGTGTGGCGTCTCCTCCGGCTCTTCCAGTTCCTCGACACTCATCTTGTCTTGTCAATAGTTCATTGTGTCAGAGACGGACTGTAAGACACTGAGAGAGAAGTCTCTCTTCTCCAATTGGGAAATACTGTGAGACTTCCCAAAATTCTCAGGAGAAAGCCATGCCCACACAGAGGCCTCATTGGCTACTCAATGGCTATATCCAGATTAACAAGCTAGACTCCACCTCTACATCTCAATCATGAAATTGGCATCATGAATATATGACCGCCACACTCACCCATTGTGATAAAATTGTTCGTTGCTGCTATTTGTCTCCACTTAGAATGAAATTAAAGGTCACATATTGTACTGCATTGATGTGTCTCTTGAGTCTCTGATCTGGAAAAGTTCCTCAATTCTGTAAATTTTTGATATTTTTAACAAGTTATACCAGTTCTATTGCAGGAAGTACTCTGTTTAGGCTTGTTTGATCTGTCCTACTGATGAGATCCAGAATATTCATCTGGATCAAACATGCACAGAGGTAACTATGTACTGCTCAGCATATTATGGAAGACATAGGATGGTGATTTGCCCTACTAATTACTGGGGACGTGAGGTACAGCACATCTCCTCAGTATAAGGAAAGCTTTTTCAAAAAATAATAAGTAATGGAAAAACTTGGGAAATATTTGGAAACTATTTAAAAATCCTGTCCCTTTCAAAGTTTGTTAAATTTTTACTTTTGACACTAAACTTGAATTAAATAAGCAGATCGAAAATTTTATTAAATACTTTTATTGGAGGCTCTTACAGCTCTTACAACCCATCCATCTAGCCATTGTGTTGAGCACATTTGTACATATGTTGCCACTATCTTTTCAAAGCATTTTCTTTCTACTTAAGCCCTTGGTATCAGCTCTCCCTCTACCACCTTCTCTCCCTCATTGACCCTTAATAAATTATAAATTATTATTTTCAAAACTCTTATCATCTGCTGTCTCCCTTCCCTCACTTTTTGTTGTTGTTGTTCATCCCCCTGGGAGGGGCTTATATGTCGACCCTTGTGATCAAGTCCCCCTTTGACCTCCCACCTTCCCCTTCCCCTCCTGGTATCTCTATTCTCAGTATTAGTCCTAAGGAGTTTATCTGTCCTGGATTCCCTATGCTGCAGGATCTTAAGAGATATTTTTTGGATGCTACCTTTTATTTTTAAATCTTTATGATATGTATAATGTCAGAAGGCTCCAAAAAATTCATGTAAAAAAGGAATTCAAAAACAGTGGAATTTTTTGATGAATCATTTGAAGCCTTCTTATGTAAGTAATATATATGTCTCAGGCTAATTTAAAAGACAAAGAATTAAAAACAAATAAAAGTAATGAATAAATTTTATAGGGAGACTAATCACTAACAGCGTAGTAGAGAAATTTTGCATGGCAAATCATAAATTATCCCTGTAAGATACATACTTCTATCTCTTTCTCTCAATACCACTAATAAAAAGTTTTAAAAGGTGAAAAAAGGTTTGTTCAGATATCTTCTTGGGTTACTTGGTTTGATATTTCCTTGGAATAAATTTCTAAGAACTTCAAACTGTTAGGTCAAGAAAATTATTGGTATTTTTATAACTTGTATCATGTACTGATCCCAGGAATCTTCATTTCTAGGTTTTTTACAATAAAATACTGTTCCTTATCTAAAAACAAAACAAAACCAAAAAAACCCAATAAGTCAAAATAAGTGTGGTATGCATTGGTGCAGAGATGACAAATTTCAGGTTTTCATACCAGTGTAAACATCTAGAAATATTTTACAAGTAAGTGTTGAGCTTACTAAGATTCCTAAATGTCAATCAGATATAACTGCTGTTCCACAACTGTAAAAGCACATTGAGATACAGGGGTATCTATAAGATTTAAAATTTGACCACATCTCCTAATGTTAGACAGTGAGCTGTATGCCATTCAATGCCATCCACATGTGTGGTTTCTGAGTGTGGGAACTTGTTCTAGGCAATTGTGGGTCTGCCTTGGAAACTTAGAAACTACTCTTATGTGATGCTTTCCAGACGCCCTGGGCTCATTGTCTTCATCACTCTTAAACTCCTCTACACCATCCTGCTGGGAAATTCCTAATACTATATTCTTAGTATTAATGAATACATTTTTATACATTTGCACTATGAATTATTAGCTGTGAAAATAGTCTCAAAATGAAGCTCAATACAAGTATTTTTAAATGACTATGTTCTCCCTCTGTAAATCATTCAGAGTTCAATCATTCCCTGATTTTTTTATTGTCTTCTAAAATTTTTGTTTTTCTTTAGATTTTTTAAATGGAAGTAAGCTACGGGCTCTATACCTCATCAGACTTGATTGAAAAATATTCATAAGAGTCAACAGACAGATTAGGAACTATATATAGGCTTTTCCCCCTTTCTTTTTCATATCTATCTCTATATAGTAAGCAGGATAAACAATCTTGAGGCAGAAGCAAGCAGACTGATGGTTCTGAGGAGACATGGGAGAGGAGGAGATGGGGGAGCGGAAGAGGAAAGTCAATAAGGGAACAATAAGTGATCTAAAACTGATGAGAAGGAGGCCATAGACTGTCTAGTGGGGCTTGATCAATTGCAATATAGCTGAGAGAAATTACTGAGAGCTGATTGGATGTCAAACTTGATAGTGAGACAGGAAGAAAGTAAAGGGAAATAGAGGAGAGAACTAGGAGATAAAAAATATTTATAAAGGCATAAATATAGGCACATGCATATGCAGTTATGTTTATATATAATTCTCGGGATATAGATCTATGTACATATATTTATATGGTATGCTTTAAGGTGACAAGCAGACATTGGGCTTCTAATCACCTCCTCCCTCAATCCCAAGAACACTTGGTTCTACCACCCTGGCATTCTGTGATGCTCACCTTCCCTACATGATCGCTGAAGACAAAAAGCGTGCATTAAAAAAATATGGTGAAGAAAGCTTATGGTGCCCAACTACTAAAAGATATAGCATATGAGGTTTTAAAAGCTTGAAATTAAAGGAAGCATGTAACTGAGAAGCCACAAAGCCCACATGGTAAGCATAGCTGTCTCTGTAATCACTAGATGTCAGCAGGGTCAGGTATCAGGAATCAGAAGACCCCAAACAAACAATCATATTGATGCAAATGAGGGGGTCCAAAGTGGATGCTCAAATTGCATCTGTGTACGATTGGATAAACCCTCATAGAAGGATCACAAGGAAGAGATGAGGCAGGCAGGCTAGGGTATAGCACCGAAGAAACATACAACATTCTTCTAGTTCTTTAATGCTCCCCATACTGCACGGCACCCCCACCCCCACTATCATTACCCCAGTTCTACCTTACAAATCCAGTTAGACCAAAGTATGTACACTGGTACAAATGAGAGCTCACAATTCAAGGAATCCAGGGCAGAAAATAATAATAACATAATGTTTCAAGAATTCATGAAGGTGGAAGTGTGGGAGAAAGAGGGGGGCAAAGAGGAGCTGATACTAAAGGCTAAATAGAAAATAAATGTTTAGAAAATGATAATGGGTGATGAACTGCATGGTTGGCAGTTCAAAACCACCAGCCACTTCCAGAAGGAAGAGGAGGCTTTCTAGAAATGATAATCGCAGCATATGTTCAAATATGCTTGATACAACTGATGTATGGGTTGTTATAAGAGCTGTCAGAGGCCCCAATAAAATGATTTTTTAAAAACTTCTTCCAGGCTGAGCCCTGGTGGTGTAGTGGTTGTGCGCGGGAGTGCGGCCCACAGGGCTGATGGTTCAAATCCAGCAGCAGCTCTCCAGCAGCTTCCTACTCCCACCAGGGCAGTGATGCCACAAAACAAAACGAAGCAAAAATCCTTCCACTTTAACTATTATAATGGATAATTTAGTGGCATTAATAAACGCTGCCATGCTGTACTCTTATCACCATTTTTTGAAATATGGTCATCATACTGAACAGCAACTCTCCATCCAGTAAGCAGCAAATTCCTATATCATCCTTTGACAAAAACTGATAGAGGTTCAGGTGTATTTATGTATTCTTAATTATAGTCTATTGGTTTATATAAATCTATGCCGATGCCAATTCAGAGCACACTTTAAGGACAACATGAAATGAAAAATTCTGGAACCTGTGTTGCTGTGATGCGGGAAGCTACGTGGCTGGCATTTTAAATGGGTTCGCCCAGAGTGAACTGGACAAATAGGTACATGGAGAAAAGATCAGGGTCCTCAATTTCATCTTGCTCAGATCCACAAAAAGATGCTCATGGGAATAGAGTTAGGAAATCAAAAGGAGCGACGTATTACATACGTCTGCTATAGAAAAACCTCTTTCGAGTCTTGGAGAAGAGGGATGTTACTTCGAGGACTCAGAACCCTCTGACACAAACCTTGGTATTGTCAATGGCCTCGTCTCTAGGTGAAAGATGGACACTGAATAAGGAAGACCAAAGAAGAACTGAAGCATTTGAATTGGGGCACTAGAGAAGAGATATTGAAAGTACCACGGACTGTTCAGTGGACAAACATCTATGTAGGAAGAAGGAGGGCCAATGTGCTTCTTAGAGGAAAGGATGACACAAGTCCATCTTACAAACTTTGGACATAACGTGAAGAAAGACCAATTCCTGGAGAAGGACATGATGTTTGGTAAACTGGAGGGGCAGCAAAAAGAGGCAGATCCTGAAGGAGATGAACAGACACCTTGGCCGCCACATGGGACTATGAGTAGCTCTGAGGATGGTGAAAGCGGGGACGGATTTCATTTTACTGTACATAGGGTTGCTGTGGATGGGAACAGACCCAACACCTAACAACAACAATACCAGTTCATTTAGCTTGCTGAAACTTTCTATATTTTTTGAAATTTCGCATCATAAACCATTTGCTCTTCCCCTCTCCCCAGATTATTTTCTGGGAGTCCTTACAATTTCACATGAATTTGGCATATGATGTTCCATTTCTATTGGAAAGTTTATTAAAATTTTGATAAGGATTCCACTGAATTGATAGATCTCTTTAGGTTACACTGAGATCTTAACAATAATATCTTCAAATCCATGAGTACTGGACTTTGTTCCCTTATTTAAATCTAAGATATCTTTCAATGATATTTCTAGTTTTTAGTTTTTTAGTTAGTAGTTTTTAGTGTATACATCTTTTACTTCATGGGCCAAGCTTATTCCTAATTATTTTTTCTTTTAAATGTGTTAATAATGTATTTATTTTCTTAATTTTATTTTCAGGTTGCTCACTACTGGTGTATAGAAATAGAACTTTGCTAAATTCCTTTAGTAGTCTAGTACTTTAGAACTTCGATGGTTACAGGTTATTTCAGTAGTTTGAACATTTGTTTGAACAAGACATTTTAAATAAATCACAGAAAGACTCTGACGCGAATTATGAAATCATTAAGTACAAATGGGCCTTTACCTAATGACAATTTATATATTCATGACTATTTACACTGCCCAATGAATAATTACAATAAATTGTTTAAATCTTTTGCAGTCATAACATAACAACCAAGGTCCAAATTTGTTTCATTTACTCCTCAGTGCTACTAAGAGCCTAGATAATACCACTAATGTTTTTCAAATAAGAAAAAAAAATGTCCTCTGAGTGTATGAGATATTTAACCAAGTCTCTTTTTACTAAACCAAAACAAGATTAAAACCCAACACTTTCTGACTCACGTGCTAGAAAATATGGAGAGCCCACCAGGTTATAAATTGGTCCAACGCATTTATTTGGAATTGTGAGAAATGGTAAACAACACACAGATCCTAATATAAATATTGGAATGAGCATTTGGGGGGGCTGCAAGTTGATGGTACTGTTTCTTCTATTATTTCTATAATAATTTATCTAACATTTAATATTTTCAAACAGCCCAAATTCATAGTTCCTATGATGTGAATCTTCCCAAGATAAAACTCTGGTGTTGGTGGGACTGCTTGACTTTTTGGAGGATGTAAAAGAACATTTTCACCAGCTTCTAGACCAGTGGTTCTCAACACGTGAGTTGAAATTCCTTTGGGGATTGAACGACCCTATGGTAGCAAAATTAAAGTTATTAAGTAGCACCAAATATAATTTTATGCCTGGGGGGTCACTACAACATGAGGAGCTGTATAAAAGTGTCGCAATATTAGGAAGGTTGAGAACCAATGTTCCAGACTAAACCTACATTGTA
>PVJH01000216.1:337415-386406 GCA_004026705.1 Nesogale talazaci
CCCCCCCGCCCCAGCAAACATCTAGCAACTCGCTCTGAGTGAGTGCACCCAGCGGTGTTCACTTTGGTCACAGTGAATTGTTTCATAAAAGCAGTTTCGCTCAAACCTCTGGTTAATGTGTGTGTGTGTGTGTGTGTGTGTGTGTGTGTGTGTGTGTGTGATGGACAGTTTAAGAGAACAGCACGCAGCTATGAAATTTTGTTTCCAGCTCAGGAAAAATGCAGCAGAGACTGTTGTGACGTCGAACATGGCTTACAGGGAGAGTGCTGCGGGGAAAACTCAAGTGTACAAATTGTCTTCTCATTTCAAAATAGGTGAAATGTCAACAGATGCCAAACCTTGCTCTGGATGTCTGTCAACTTTCTCAATGGACGAAAAGGTTGACAAAAACCATGTCCATGTGCCTAAAGACTGACGACGCACTATTGGAGAGATGGGGAAGTTATAGTATCTGAACTATCTTGGAGCTTGGTCCATAGACTTTTAAAGGACAGGTAATTTGGGAGGAAGAAGGATCACTGGGGAATTTGTGTGTCAGATTCTGACTGAACAGGAGAAAATGTACAGAGTGGAAACATGTCTTGCTTTGAAAGAATACCTCTGAAGCAACCCAGACTTTTTCCCACGGCTATTCCAGAAGACGAGACCTGGCGGTATTCTTACAACCTCAAAAGCAGACATCAGTCAAGCTACTGGAAGATGCTATTGTCACCGTGCTCAAAAAAATCTCATCAAGTGAAATCAAAGATCAAGACGATGCTCATCTGTTTTTATGATGTGAGGAGACAGTACATTTGAAGTTCATTCCACCATGTCAGACTGTTAATCAAGCTTTCTATTTTGAAATTCTGAAAAGATTCCGTAACCGTGTGTGGCAAACAAACTCGCCTAATTTGTGGAAGGCAGGGGACTGGTCATGCTACCAGGACAATGCACCTGCTCACTCAGCCATTCTGATGCACCAGTTTTTGGCAAAACACCAGCATGCCTCTCTAGCCTCATGCACTTTACTCACCTGACCTCACCCTGTGCGAAGTCTTTTTGTTTCCACAAATGAAGAAGGGCACAAAGGGGCCATGATTTGATGATGTACAGCAGGTGAAGAAAAAATAAGAGGTGGGGGGCTGTCTGCCATCCAAACAGAGGAGTTAGGAAAACGTTTTTAAAAAGGGAATGGCAGATTTGACAGATATATAAGTATAATGGAGAGTATTTGGAAGGTGATAAGGTTACTTTGTAAAAGAAAAATATTAAAATGCATAGCTTTGAAACAAAATTTCTAGGTTTGGGGGGTACCCCGCGTATGACTATTTGGAGTTCAACTTGAAAATACAGGATAGGAGCCCTGATGTCCTAGTGGCTTTTGCACAAGTCTACTCAGTGAAAATACAGGATAATGTCACCTTCCCAGGTTTGTAGCTTAGATTGTACACACATATACACTCACACACATAAAATATAATTAACTCTAGCCAGGAACCTGAGGAGAGTTTGAGATTCAAGCACACTGGAAAAGATGAGCATGCCTGATATAGGTCAACCATGCTTAACTGGTTGATCTTAGCACTCAGCTCCCCTAAATTATACCTACCTTCAAAAAGCTGTCCTTTCTTTTCTTTTAACACTACATATCTAAAAGAATCTTTTGCTACACTTTGTGTCTTTATTCTACCATCTGGTTCCCGGTGCAATGCGCACACATTGGCAACGCAGGGATTTTTAGGGCAGGGTCATTTGTAAACTTGGATCTTTCTGGAAATGTCTCTGAGTGGACGTCAATCCCAAAGACAAGTGCAATAAGATCAAAAGCATGGCAAAGAAGAAATTCTTAGTGAAGATAGAACTCACACTTGAAATAGATGCATTTCAAGAAGATGAGCTTGTCATAAGCATGTATTTCATTAACCTCGAAGAGAACAACCCGTGCTTAATGGGACATCAGGACGTGACGACTCTCCAGATGTCTGCCCCTATTAACTCATTTAACCACCAATTTCAAGACATTCTAAGGACTGGGTCTCTGGACTGACAGCACAGTTTTAAATCATACCATTTGATCATATCCTTATTGATCATTACACTCCTTCATGTAGAGCCTGAAAAGAAACAAACCATCAAACTCACTGTCGTTGAGTCTGTTTTAACTCATTGGGACCCTAGATGGCAGGGTAGAACTGCTTCCAGACTGTTAACACTTTATGGGAGTAAAAAGCCCCGTCTTTCTCCATACGGAGAGCCTAAGTCTAGATAAAGATTTTTTTTTAATTTAGCAACATAACAAACATTGAATCTTGTCTTTTCTCTAAGAGTGCCATATCATGGCTGCTATCTCCAATTGGGATATGAGCCAAAGAGAGGTCATGGGGATCCCAGGTCTGTAACAAGCCTCAAACGGTGAAGTTTGTCAGTTTTATGACAAAAAATCATCGATGGCTTGTGAGTTCCTGATGATGAGGTACTAGTGGGATATAATAGCTGTTGCTCTTCTTAGATGCCTTCGAATCAGCTCTGATTCGTTGTGACCATACATACAACACAAGGAAACACCACCTGATTCTGCGTCATCTTCAGAAGTGTTGCCACAGATGCACCAATGTGTTACAACCACAGTGCCAATCGAGTGTATTCTCTTTTGCTACCGGTCTCTCCTGCTGTCATGTTCAAATTACACTAAACAAAGTCTTGCCATTCTTGTTTTCTAAGGGACATTCAGAGTATACAAGGAGGCTTCAAAATTTTCATGGAAAATGGAAATTAAAGGATATTGAAAAATGTTAAGACTTACTATTGTGAATTAGGCAAAAGTTTATGGAGATCATGAGTTTTAGACTCAACAGTGTGCACACCTTTTGTTTTAATACCTCCACTGCAATATCCTCAAGGTACCATATTTATCCTGCTTGCTCCAGTGTTTCCTGTTTCCATTTTTTCTTTTTTTAAAATATTACTCTGAACTTTGTTGTTGTGTAAATGCTGCCCTTTTAATCTTAAGAGATTGATTATTCTATTGAGGGATGAGTTTTGTTTAGAGGTGAGGAGACTGAGGGTTATAGTCTCAGGGATCCCCCAGTCTCTATACAACCAATAAGCCTGATTTCTTGCATGATTTTTAGTGCTGTCCAACATTTTGCCCTCATTTCATCATTTACCTTCTAATGTGATCCTTTTCAGAGCAGATGACAGCAGTGACCAGGCACTATCTAATTCTGTTTTCTGGTCACAGAGTTATGGAAAACAAGGTTTTCATGTTCTATTAGTTCATTCAACTAATGCTTCTGTAATGGAATATTTTGACAAACTTTTTGAGACCCTTTAGGACTTTTTCCAAGAATGTTTTCTCAAGCTTTTTGGAAGTCCATGATATACTCAGTATTCTTCATCCACACCTTACAATTCAAAGACTTCAATTGTTCTTTAGTTTTTCTTATCCACAGTTCAGATTTTACATGCATTTCAGATGATTGAAAAATACCATGGTTTAGATAAAGCACACCTTTGTCTTTAAAGTGACTTCTTTACTTAATGTTTTTAATGCAATAGACCTTAGATCTTTTAAAATAGAGTTTAAAGAGGCCCAATTCCATGTGCTTCATGATTTCTTGTTCTTGTGTTGATGACTGTTATGTATCTAATAAAAACAAATTTTTGAAAACTTTGATCTTATCCCCCTTTATCATGATGTGATTTATTAACAAAGTTGTAAAGTTTTTTTTATGTGAAGATTTCATCTCCTTTTGTTCTGCTGAAATATACACTGGATGGTGTAGCATTTCATCTTCATGAGTAAATGCTTCCAGTCCTCTTCTCTGTCTATAAACAAGGTGATGATGTCTGCATGTCACAGGTTGCCAATGATTCCTTCTGCAATCCCGATGCCATCTATGCCTTCGGATAGCCTAATTTCTGGGATTATTTTCTCAACATAGTGACTGAATGAGGATCATAAATGAATATAATCCTGATGCACAATTTTCCTGATTTCAAACCTCAGTGAATGTAGTGTTCTGTTTGAAAGACTACCTCTTGGTCTATGTACAGGAACCTCAAGAGCTCCATTAGGTATTCTGGATTTCACAAGTCTCACACTGTTAATTCATAATCTGCTATGAGGAATGCAGAAAAAGATTTTCCCAGTATTCTCTTTTATTTTAGTCAACATTCATTTGACATTAGCAATGCTATCTTTAATTCCACGTCCTCTTCTGAATCAAGCTTGAATTTCTGGCAATTCCCAATTAATGTACTTCTGAGACCATTTTAAAAATGATCTGCAAAATATACTTGTGTGTTATAGTAATGACATAATTGACTAAGTTACACATTCTCACCTTTCTTTGAGAAGCCACAATTATGGCTTGCTTCCAGTTGGCTGATCATGTAGCTGTTTTCTAAATTTCTTGGCATAGTTGAGTGTGTGCTTTGAAAGTTTCAACTGATATTCTATTTAATCCTGGTGCTAATCCCCATGCTGTCTCTAATTCCCAAACAGCCGTTCTTATTGTCCTTCTCAATGTACTGATGGTTACAGCCCTTTCCCATCTCATTTTGCCCTTTTGAATATTATCCTCGTAGAATTCATTTTCTAAAAGTTCAAGGTTAATGTACTGGATATGTAACATGGTAGAACATTTCAGATAAAGTTCTAATAACTAATTGTGCTCAGGGATTACCTCCTTACATGTCTCATGAAAGTTTATGTGTGTGTATAATGCATATATATGCTACTATTTCATTTGTTTAACCGAATATGATGGATAACTATACCATTGTATGATGAAATAAAATTTATATATAAACATTTCTTTTGCATCATCAATGGGTTTTTACCTTTGAACCAAGGACAGTATATAATTTTTCCTTAACACATTAGTGCTGTTTCAAGAATGTATGAAGTAAATCAATGTCCAAATAAGCTGTTTTGTGTGCTTTTATCAAAGATTATCATATTAAAAGGTAAACGTAAACATAAAGTATACTTGGACTAAATGTTTCAATCATCTTTGGTGACGGTTGAAATATAGTTCTTATTTTGGTCAAGTGATACTCTCTGCTCAAGAAAAGAAATTAATAAAGTTGGAAGTTCATACAATCTGTCAAGGTGATCAGGACAGGTATTTCAGATCAGAAAACCCTTCAATAACTTTGTATTATACCATATAACTAGCAATCAACACTAGCACTGAGGAAAACCTGCCCTGAGGGCAAAGCTAAAGTCAAAACTACTCAAGCACAATTATAGATCACATTCTGTGTTCCTTTCCCTGGCTGCAATGTGTAAGATATGGGGATTAGACTCATGAGGAGAAGCAGCCTTTTCTTAGCAATTGTAGGTCCAGTGAAAAACACTGGTTTTTAAAATAAGCAAGGAAGTAGGAGTGTGCAAATTCAATAAAGATATGTTGGTAAAGGTTAACTAGCTTCTCCTCGTGGTGTTATAAGCAAATGGAACAGTCATTCTCTGGTTCTACAATATTTAGACATTTTATTTCAGTCACTTAGTGGGAGCTGAGAACAAATGTGGGTAAATCTAATACAAAATACCTTCACAGAACATAAGCTAGAACCTATTTCCTTCAACCTTCAGTGTTGAATCACATGTTATGTCTGGACCATAAAAGTGACAAACGCCAAAGTAGCTCTAGTATTGCTATGATTTGCTATACACACAGAGATACATACACAAACACACACACAAAAGCACTCACCTCCTGAAAATATGCTATTACCACTTCTATTGTGCTCATGTACTATTGCTACATAAAAACTTAACCAAAACGGAGAAGCTTAAAATAGCTTCTATTTACTAACTCCCAACTTTTGTTGCTCAAGCGTTTGGGTCCAGGATAAATGGATTCTCTAACCAGGGCCACAGTGGCTTCTAGCCAAGTTTCCATCAGGTTTATCTTCAGCTGCAGATCAGGATCTTTCCCCACACTGACTTGTGCTGGTTGGAGCATGGACGTCATACTTTATGGTTTAGAACAGGGTTCCCGACTTTGCCAGTCAGGGAGCATTCTCATCTTTAGAGGAGCTCGGATCTAAATCACATGGCCTTCTCACGAAACAGCAGCTTGCTCCTTGAAATCTGGCAGAAAATTCTCCCCCGTCTATAAATATGGAGCCTATAAGTAACATCACCTTTGTCGTACAACATAATCAAAGAGAGAACGAGGCTATCACATCACATTGGCGATGGGGAAAAAAAAAAGTCAAACTCATTGACATTGAGTTCATGCTGATGGTTAGAGAGACCCTGGAGGGCCTGGAAGAACTGCCCCAGTGCATGTCTGATATTATGGGAGTCGAAAGCCCTCTCTCTCTTCCGAGGATCACGATGGTGGTTTCAAACTCGCAGTTAACATCCCAACACATAACCACTGTACTAGCCAAGCTCCTTGTCAAAGGATAACAAAGTGGAAGTTGGTGGACCAACTGAGGATTCTTGTACAACTATTGCTTAAAATAGGACATAATTCTGTGAAATATCTATCTCCAGAGAGAAAAATTATTTCGTTTCCTGGATCTAGATGATAAATATCAATAGTTTGTAATACCAAGAACTAGTATAGTGTTGCGTAAAAAGCTAACCAAAACAATTCATAAGTTCCCATCAAATTTCCCAGAACTACCCAGGTCTCAAATTCAATGTACCCTATGAAATACATTTTGCAGTTGTTTTTGCCTGTTGTGCAAGTCAATTGCAAATCATAATGACCCTCTGTACAAAAGAAAGAAATGCTGCCTTATCTTGTACTATCCTCACAATTGCTGTTACGTTGGTATTCATTCTAGTAGCCACTATGTCACTTCATCTTGTTGAAGAATTTTTCCCATTTCCCTGGCTCTCTGATTACTGCATCTAATATGCTTTTTCGGAAATTGGTCCTTAATGATAACATAGACAAAACAGATGAGACAAAGTCCCACTTTCTTCATGTCTCTGGAGTTTTCTGATTGCCCTGCTCCTATAATAGATTTGCTTGTTCTTCTGTAAGACCATGTTTCCTTCCATCTCCTACACACACACACACACACACACACACACACAAAGAATTTAAATGGATGAATTCTTCTGAAATCTTCCTGAGCCTCCCTCCATCTGGCACTTACATATAAAAAAGTTGATAATGACAAGGCTTGGATAAAGATCATCTTAGTTCTAAAAGTGATATCCTTCTTCTTTAATATTTTAAATAGATCTTGTGCAGCAGATTTGACCAATGCACCATGTCATTTGGTTTTTTGACTGCTACTTCCATGAGCATTGATTGTAGACTCAAGTAAAGTGAAATCCTTGAAAACTTTGATCTTTTCTTCACTTACCATGCTGCAATCTAGTGTTCAGTTTTTCTCCACTTACCATGCTGCAATCTAGTGTTCAGTTTTAATCCATCATAAAATCTGTGGTATTTGATCGTCATCAGTAAATGCTTCATGTCTTCTTGGTTTTCAGCAATCCCAGTTGTGTCATCTGCATAGCATAGCTCCTTCATGACCCTTCCTCAGTCTGATGCCTATAGACCACCTATAGACCAACTTCTCTAATTACTTGCTGAGTATATGTATAGAATAAGTATAATGAAAAAATACAACCCTGACATACATTTTTCCTTCATTTTATACCCTACAGTAACCTCTTTTTGAAGTCTGAACAACTGCCTCTTGGTCTAGCTACAGGTCCCCATGGGCAAGCTTAAATATTCTAGAAATCTCCTTACAAATTTTTATCCAAAATGTATTATGATTCATTTTGCATAGTCAGCCAAGCACAACTAATGATTTGCATAGTCAATCAAGCACAACTAAACATCCTCTTGGTATTTTATGCTTTTAGCCAAGATACAACTGACACTAGCAGTGATAGCTATTCTATATCCTCTTCAGAATCCAGCAAGCTTCAGGATCCCTTCTGACATCTACTCTAGTTGTCTTTCTTTCTCTCGTCTCTTAAAGGACCTTTCGTTTTCTTCATACATAATGTTGTGGTTGGCAACCTACAATACATGTGGTCTTTGCTTATTAGCATTCAGTGTGTAAAATCTCTTTTTAAGATATTCACTAAATTCAGGATATACTGAAGGTCACATTTTGGCTCTTGTGAACTTGTTTTAACTTTCTTCCACCCAACATGGATTTACATAAGCGCAATTGATGGTTTGTTCCACAATCAGCCCCTAGCCTTGTTTTGGCCAATGACAGTGAAATCCCTCAACACAGTAAACAAAAGCCCTGTGTATTCAGTTTGGCGAGGTCCATGTGTATAGTCACCATATATACTGTTTATTTTAAAGGCATTTACAATGAGTTATTTTGTCTTGCACATTTCATCATCTGATCTCCAACATAATTTCTATCACCAAGGCCATATTTTTCAACTACTGCTCCATTGAGATAAGCTTTCATTCCAATCATTAAAAATTATCAATACATCTTGACTATTATGTTTGGTCAATTTTCGACTGAAGGCACTGGTAGAGTTCTTCAGTTTCTTTATCATTTGCTTTATTGGCTTGTGCAAAACTTTGAGCAGTAACTTTATTAACCTTATAGACTTATAGATATTACACTCTCACATTGTACATCAGGATAGATCTCAAAATGTGATTTTTGAGAATAAATGCAACACCATCCCTGTTGAATTTATCATTCCCAGCATAGCTAATCATATGGCTGTGTTACTCAAAATAGACAAAAACAGCTCCAGTTCAGCTTTCTCATGCTTAGGATATGCTTAGTTTCATGTGTTTCAGTTGACTTTTGAAGATTTCCATTGCTCTTCGATTCATACTTTACCCATTCCATGTTCTAGTCTTTAATGGGTGTTGACAGTTATTTCTTAACATTTTGAGTTCTGCCCCATCATTAGCCAAAGAAGCTCTCAAAGCTTTGGTCCCTCAGAGCTGGAGTCTCCTTTGAGAAAGCTGTTCTTCCCCCGTCCTATTTTGAGTGCCTTCTAACTTGAGGGGTTCATTTTCTGGCACTTCATCAGACAACTTCCTGCTGCTGTGTATAAGGTTTACAGTAGGTTATTCCTTAGAATTGGATAGAGACCCTATTCTTTCTCTCTAGTCTGTTCACAGTCCAGAAGCTCCACTGAAAACTGTTTACCACAGTGACTCTGCTGGCATTTGAAATGTATCAACAGCATAGATTCCCACATCACAGTACCATGCAAGCCACCATAGCATGATAAACTGAGGCACTGTAGATATGTGCATTTCTATACAGCTTGATAATGGTGATGATTGTGACTTACTGATTACTACATAAAAGATCCATGCCCAGTTTCGACACCTCTAAACTTTTAGTTTCCAATGAAAACAACCATTCCTTTACATGAAGTTGAAATCCATACTGATGCGGCAGTCTGATTTTCATAGGAAAGTGCTTCAAGTTCTCCTTGGTTTAGTAGTAGGAATAAAATTATCCAGTGATCAAATTGGGATGCTTCTTCCATAAGGAAAGAACTCTCTGTTAAGTCTGTTCAGGAAAAGAGTATGATTATTCATCTACATGAGGTAGATCTAGGATGCGTTCCTAACATTAACCTGCCTTCTACCTTCAGCTAGTTAGTACCATGTACTAACTATCAATCCTGTTTTGATATTGTCTCTCAACATATTTGTTGAGAGATTGATACTAAGTATCAATCCTGTTTTGATATTGTCTCTCAACATATTTGTTATCTCTCTCTGATTCTGTATTGTAAATCATCCTAAGTCACTTTTTCAAGATGAGCTACAATCATCATTCTATACTTTTAATATGTTATTCTCCCAGTTCAAAGACCTTCAAAAATGACTGCCAAATTTTTTGAACATGGAATATAGGTGTTTTCCAATAATTTTCATGTGTTGACTCATATCTACCTCTCTATCACTACTACTGTAAGAAGAAGTTCAAGCTGCACTGAAAGTATTAGCCAAAATTGAGATGCTAGGAATTAATGGAAATACTAATTAAAATGTGTCAAAAGACTGATGAAGTACTGGAATTACTTCTTCGTTTATGCTAAGAAACCCAGATGATAATTATTTGGTCCACGGACTTGAAGACAACCATATTTGTACACATTCCAAAGAAAAGGGACCCAACAGAATAATATAGCACAGTATCATTGATATTACATGCAAATAAAATCTTCTGAAAATCATTCAACAAGGGTTGCAGCATTGTATTGACAGCTGCCAGAAGTTCAGGCTGTATCTAGAAGAGAACATGGAATAAGGAGTTTTATAACTGATATCAGATGAATCTTGGTTCAAAGAGGTGAGTACCAGAAATGTGTTTACTTGTGTTTTACTGACCACGCCTACATTGTACTGTGTGGATCATAACCAACTATGGATAACCTTGAGAGAAATGGGTACTCCATAACGTTACACTGTGCTCATTCATAATTTTTTACATAGATCCAGAGGCAGTTGTGCAAATAGAACAAGGAATACTGCATGATTTAAAATCAAGACAGGTGCGTATCCTCAAGGATGTATCCTCTCAGCACACTTGTTCAATTTGAAGGCTGCAAAAATAATCAGAGAAAATGGATTCTATGAAAAAGGATTTGGCATCAGGATTTGGAGGAAAACTTTTTAAACACCTGTGATAGGTAGATGACATAACCTTGCTTGTGGAAAATGGGGAAGACCAGAAGCCTTTGCCAATGAAGGTAAAGGACTGCAGTGTGCATTTTGAGCCAGTGTAGAGAAGCCCCAAATCCTCACAAATGGATCGATAAGAAGTATCATCATGAAAATGGTTGAAGTTGTTAAGGATTTTAGGTTACTTAACTACACAGCTAACGCTCAGAGGGGGGGGGGGTCAGGAAATCGAAGATCTGTTGCATTGGAAAAATCTGCTTCCCATGACTCATCAGCGTTATTGAAAAGGAGGTACTTTGCAAACTAAGGTACATCTGACCAAAGTAACAGTACTTTCAATTGCCTCCCCTGAGCAGGAAAGTTAGACATTGAAAAAGAAAGATTTCAGCAGAATCAATGCATTTGAATTATGGTATTGGTGAAGATTATTTAAAGTACCATGGACCTCCAGGAGAACAAACAAATCTGTCTTGGAAGAAGTATACAGCCAGAATGCCCCCTAGAAGCAAGGATGGAGAGACTTTGTCTCATGCACTTTGGATATGCTGTCAGGATAGACCAGTACCTGGAGAAGGACATCACGCATGGCAAAGTAAAGGAACAACGTGAAAGAGGAAGACCCTCGAGGAGATGATTGACAGAGGGATTGCAACACTGGGCTCAAGTGTAAAACAATTGTGAGCCTGGTACAGAGCCTGGCAGTGTTCCTTCGGTTTTGCACAGCACAATTTTGGTGGGAACCCACTTAATGACAATGAACAATAACTCGACACAAAGTGACCAGTGAAGGAACAATAGAGGACACAGATTTGATCTTGCAGTAGTTGATATTCCCTGATGCTTGTTTATGGCTTTTTGGCCCTAGAGAAAGAAACTGGGTAGAAGCACCTTAGTACACTTTATGCCATCATAATTCAGTAACAATAAACTTCAAAAATATCATTTTGGGGGGCACATACAATGCTTATAACAATCCATTCATCCATCCATCCATGTATTGTGTCAAGCACATTTGAACATGTTGCCATCATCATTCTCAAGACATTTGATCCGCTCATTTTCCCCTCCCTTCCTGCTCCCCTTTCCCTCATGAACCTGTGATAATTTGTAATTATTATTTTATCATATCTTACACTATCTGATGTCTCCCATCACCCACTTTTCTGTTCTCCATCCCCTAGAGCGGAGGTTATATGCAGATTCTTGTAATTGGTTCTCCTTTCTGTCCTATCTTCCCTCCACCCTCCCAGTATCTCCATTCTCAATATCAGTCCTGAAGGGAATCATCTGTTCTGGATTCTCTGTGTTTTCCAATTCCTATCTGTACCATTGTACATCCTCTGGTCTAGCCAGATTTGTTAGGTTGAATTGGGATTATGATAGTGTGTGGGGGGTGTAGGGTGGGGAGAGGAAGCATTTAAGAACTAGAGGAAATTTGTATGTTTCATTGTTGCTACACTGCACCCTGACTGGCTCATCTCCTCCCCGTGACCTTTCTATAAAGGGATGTCCAGTTGTCCACAGATGGGCTTTGGGTTCCCAATCTTCTTCTTTAATGTTTTAAGTACTTAAATGAATATATTGTGTTCTGTACACAAATGCATTTTCCTTTCCTGGTTATACTCTTCACAACTCTCCACTGAAAAATTCATACTCACAATTCATTTATGATCTTAAGGGTCACTTGCTCTAAGAAATAAGTCCTGGCTGTTTACCTGCCACTTTTTAGTTTAAGTACGCTCTATCTTGACTTATTCTCTTAGGGTTGCCCCATCATAGTACCTGCCACACCATTTTTAATTTCCTATTTTCCCATCTCTATCCTTCACTGGATTGTAAAGTGCGAGAAGAAGGGAATTAGATGAAGTTCCTTGACTAAGTATATTTGCACTATATTCAGTATATTTTTCACTGCTAGCCCCAAGGTAAGCAGTTCAAACCCACCATCCTTTCTGTGGGAGAAAGGTGAGGCTGTCTACTCCCGTCAATATTCCAGCCTTGGAAACCCTCTATAGGTTCATTGTGAGCCCCAGTTGACTGTGAGTGAGTTTAGATAATAGGCACCATGTTAAAATGATGGAAATTTACCAACCTACCAATGCCATTAGGGAGATACGGAATAAATGGCATTAAAGTAATCAATAAACATTCCCTCTCACTGTCTCAGCGTCGATCTGATTTCTCATTTAGAGCTATTTGTAAGTTTAAGTTATTATGCAATTTTGTTTTACTTCTTCGTGTTTCCTTGAGCTGTATGGACTGTCCAATAAAATGATATGTGAAAGCGAAATATCACCTAAAATGCCATTTGAAGTTAAGAAATATAAATAAGCAGAGCGTTTCCTAAAAAAATACCATTTACTCACTTTTCTTTTTTGTATAAATCCCATTCATGTTAAAAATTCATCTCAAATATTACCCTACCCAGAAATCCTTTCCTATGTTCCAGGAAAATAATTCTCTATGTTCTCGTAATAAACTGCATGCATTACTTAGGCCTTGTTGGGGTAGTGGGGTACGTGTTGAGCTGCACTCATGAGATCAGCAGTTCAAATCCGCCAACTGCTTCATGGGAAAAAGATGAAACTTTCTACTTCTGTAAAGAACTATCGTCTCAGAAACTCTTAGGGGCAATTCTACCCTGTCCTGTAAGATCTCCATGAGCCAGGATTGACATGATGGAATCGAGATTTTTGGTATCTCTTTTAGTATTTATTTTATTATTTTAAAGTAGTTTTATCATTTTCATCTGCCCTGCCAATTAAAATGTGAAATCCTTGCATACAGTTACCATAACAGACCTTGATTATGGTGGCCCTGTTATCCAGAAAGTGCCTAAACCATAGCACCCTATTGGTATAGTTACAAACAAAAAATTCACTGCCATTGAGTTAAAGTAATTCATATTCATAGGGACCCTCTAGGATAGCATGGGATTGCTTTATGGTTTTCCATGACTGTAACTTTTTACAGGAGCGGAAAATCTTATCTTTCTTTCATGGAGCAGCTGGTGGCTTTGAACTGCTTACCTGTGATAAGCAGACAAACATGCATAGCATTTCTTCCTTATATATCATTATATTATTAGTAATAGCTAGCATTGATTGCTTTCCAAATTCCATTTGTGCTTTATATTTACTGCTTCATTTAATTCTCATAAGAATTCAATATATTGCACTATAATCACTCTCATTTTTCAAGATTAAAACAATGTTCTAGAATTGAATGTGATGATAATTGCAAAACACGTCTTGATATTATTGACTTATTGAATTGTATGGCATGTGGATGAAGTCCAAAAAACCCTGCTAACAAGTAAATAAACCTCTGTGTGATAAAAAGCTTATCTCACCCCAAATCTTACCATTACTTATTTGTTAAATGAGTGCAATGAATAATTCTTTAAAACTATGTCATATCTATCTCATCTCTATCCTCTAGTCTCTACTTAGAGAACACCAACATAAGTGCCTATAATCACCTCCCCCTTGAACAAATCCCCCAAATTGGATTTTTTCCCCAAAGCTAAATATTTAATTTTTTTACAAAACAACCTGGTCACCTTCAAAGTATTCTCCCTTACACTTAATACATTAGCCAAAACTGCTGTTTCACTCTTGGAAACATTTTTCACACCCATCTGTTTGGATGATTGACAGCACCTCCCTCCTTTTTTTCTTCACCTCTTATATGTCTATACTGTCATACCTCTAAATCACTATACTGTCGTGCCCCTCTTCATTCAAAGAAATAAGAAAATGTCACACAGAGTTAGGTCAGGTGAGTAAGGCATGTGGGGCAAGAGAGACATGCTGTGTTTTGCTGAAAATTGGCACTCATGACAAAACCAGTCCCTTGTCTGCAACCAATGAGGCTTTTTTGCTGCACACAGGTAAGCATTCTTTTCAGGAACTCTAAATGGAAAGCTTGATTGACAATCTCACCTAGTGGCACTTAGTCCACGTGCAGTATGAGTCAACATTGCTGTCTATTCGGGAGCTTGACGGACATCCAAAATGAGGTTTGTCATCCACTGCCATTTCACCATTTTTGAAATAATAAAACCACTCATAACACTTGAGCATTTTCCCATAACACTGTCTTTGCAATCTGTGTGCAACATCACAACAGTTTCTGTGGCATTTTTCCTGAGCAGGATACACAATTTCATGGCTACACACTATACTCTTAAATCAGCCATCACCAAAAATGAGGTTCAAGTGAAACTGCTTTTAGGAAAAAATACATTGTGACCAGACAGAATCTTTCCAGGAGATGCCACTATGTGTACTAACTCTGCACAAGTTGCTTGATGCTTGCCTGGAGGGAAGATGAGCACTAAGAAAGTTCAGCCCTGTGGAGCTTATTTCCATTTGGGGGAAATGGAAGCAACTCCATATTGTCCTAGAGGGTCCCTATGAATATGAATTACTGAACTCAATGGCAGTGAATTTTTTTGTTTTTAACTATTCCAATAGAGTGCAGTGGGTTAGTTATATCCTATCCTTCATATGCTTGATCATTCTGAGAGCAGCTCTCTGTTCCCTTCAATTTTCCAAGAGCACAGATGGGAAATTCATCTAAACTTCTGATGTATAATTGTTTATATTGGAAAGTGCTCTTGATGGTCCAAATAATGTACCCCATGTACTGTCATCAACTAATAGCAATGCTATAAGGTAAAGTAGAACTGCCACTTTTAGTTTCCAAGGCTGTGGATCTTTACAGAAAAAGATAGCCTCAGAGAGGTGGTAGACTTGAACTGTGAACCTTATGCTTAAAAACCCGTAGAACCCATCATGCCACTTGGGGTCATGTAAGGGTGAATCACCATTCTCACTGTCGCTGAGTCAATTTCAACTCATGACCTCTATTACAGCGGTTCTCAACCTGTGGTCACGACCCGTTTGGGGGGGTGGGGGAATCGAACAACCCTTTCGCCGGGGTTGTTCAATTCATAACAGTAGAAAACTGACAGTGATGAAATACCAATGAAAATAATTTCATGGTTGGGGGTCACCACAACATAAAGAATTGCATTAAAGTGTGGTGGCATGAGGTAGGTTGAGAAGCTGCTCTAGTAATGCCATGAGTTTCCTTTTAGTTGGTTTCAGAAGGTTTTCATTTGAACATCTAAGTTGTATAAACAAATTTTGCAGGATTAAACTAGTTCCCAAGATGCCCAGCGTCCATAATCCATGACAGGGAATAGGGAAAGGGGGTGGGCATGCACTGGGATGGTTACTGCTTTCCTTAGAGTACAGGACATACCTAAGAAGATTTCTAAGCAAAATGTAGAAAAGGGACTACTTCATAACTGTAATCTTGCTACTGTTATGAATCAGGTGACCCCTGTAAAATGGGTCACAAGAACCACTGATATAGAAGGTGTTGCCTTATTTCTTTTCTTTTCTTTTGCCTTCTTTCTTCTAGCTCTTAATGGTAAAATGATCAAGTGGAGAGTTAAACTGGAAGAAGAACTCTTAAAGTAAATGGAATAAAAATTGAATATTATTTTTTGTATTCTCTGCCTGTCCTAATAGTAAAAGACCCAGTTTAAAAAAAAATGACTGCCAGATAGTACGGACTGTACACCTTTTTGATAAAAGCTTTCATTTTAGGTCAGACTATGTAGTGACACAAAAGGTCCTTTCAAGAGTTCAAAATATGTGAAAGACCATCTCAGGCAAACCAGAAAGAACATAGGAGATGTAGCAGTATCATCTTTCTGCCATTTGCAAGGACGCCAGAATTTTTTTTTAACAGATTCTCTCTATGGGACCTATGGATACAAATTTTGTCTATGGAAGTGATTTCTCCTGCAATTCATGGAAGTCTCACAAGGTTCTTGAGAAAATTATTTCACCGGAAAAATGCTAACCAAGAACTGAGAAAGCAATATGCGAAGGAGGATGCCGGGTCCTCATCATTCTACTGAAAGGAAGCAGGTGCAGCAACCTATTCATCTGAAAAACATATGCTTCCTTGTGTGGAGAAAAAAATTAATACAAGGGAAGACTGACTCAGAGAACAGAACCAGAAGCCAAATACTAGAACTGAGAACCAAAAGAATTTTTCTCAGGCCCTAAAACCTAGTAAAATACTCCTTTTTATCTTTTATTTCTCCACTTTGGGGACCAGAATGCCTACAGCTGCTATCTTATGCCTATAAGCACTCATGTGTGTTTGGTCATTCTGAGTTCAGACCATTTTCCCCTCCTGTTTTACAGGAGGAGATGGAGAAAAATTATACTTACTGAATGATACACTGGAGCCTCACCCAAATTAGGACTTCATTTTGGACTTTGAGTTCACAAGGTTTGGGACCTTGAGGGGAAAAAAAATTGAAATTTGGGCTCTCAGAATGAGATCTCAGACTTTGATCGTGCAATGAGAGGAGACTTTGTGGGTAGGGTTTGGGAGAGGGAGTGAATGTATCTTGAATCTGGAAAGGACTTTAATAGTTGGTGATCAGAGTATAAACTATGGCAGACTGACATCTAATATGGCTAACAATCCCACTGCCTCCTGCACTTATGCTGTTTAATCTCTCCCATTTAGGGGGATAGGTAAAAGTGAAACAGTCTTTTCTATGATCAGGTTACATTACATGAAAAAATAAAGGCTATCCATTCTGAGGTTTCCATGAGGATGGCGAGATTTTCCCGTTATCCTTGAATTGGTAAGCTGCTATCTTCCTTCTGATAAGGGTTGCCTGGCTGGGCTTTGAGATTAAGGTAGAGGAGCTGACACCAACTGACTGCTCTCAAGGGAATGAGAATCTCAGTCTAGATACTGTAAGAAAATGAATTTTTCCCAAACCTGAGTTAATGTGGAAGAGGATCTTGAGCCTCAGAGAAGATTTCAGTCCAGGCCAACACCTTGATTTTAGGTCAATGCTACCCTGAGCGAAGAAGAGTCAGTGTGTTGGTGGCACTGTTGAGTTAAATATAGAGTTGCTAACCCAAAGATCATAGGTCCAAACCCACTCGTTGTTCCACTTGAGAAAAGATGAAATAATCTGCGTTCATAAAGACTCACGTCCTCAGACGTCATGTAGAGTTAGTTCTCTTCTATATAGTGACATCACTTGGAATTGACTTGATAGCAGTAGGCTTGCTTTTTTTTGTCTGTTTATTTTTAATTAGGTGTTAAGCCATATATAATTCCATAGCTCCAACATGCCAAGCAGTCGTGTATAATTTCTGCCATCATCAGCTTCCCCACATGCCTTTCCTTCCTGGACTCCTTGACTGTCTCCCTTTTACCCCAATCACCACCACCACCACTGTACTAGCCCCAGCCCCAAACACAAATAAAACCTTATCCTATTTGCTGTCGCTATAGGTTCATCAACCCTCGGTTTTGTATATCAAAAAGCCCAGAAAAATATAGCACAATTCCCGGAGGGTGGCCCCCGAGGACATATCACATCTGATACACTAAGCAAAGGATCTACCTGACGTTTGAAGAGATTCCTGACCAATAGCTAGTAGAAACTGTGAATGAATACCTTTGCATTGTTTTCACCTATTCACTTTGTGCTGGCGTTTTATATAGTATGGAAGATTTCATAAACCAGCAATCAAAATATAAATGAATAGCGTTACTTCTATGAACTTTCTATAACTCTTAAAAATATTACCCAATCAATCTTACCCAGCAGTCACAATACTTTCTGTCATTCAAAGTTCCTTCAAAACAAAGATATCTTAAAAATAAAAACATTTAGGAGAGGAAAGGCATACAAAGGTATTATGTATTACAACACAAGGTCAAAACTTATTAAGGGATAGCAATCAAAATGTTAAACTAGGGGGGGTTTGTCATATAATTCCCCAAAAAGCTAAAAGAGAATCTGAACAATTAATAATCCTACAGATGATGTATGTGTATGTTGTTGCTGTTAGGTGCTGTTGCGTTGGTTCTCATGCTGGTTGGTATATATGAATATATATTTATTCATAGATGCAAAAGAGACTTACTTTGAAAGTTGTTCACGGAGAAGATGCGAGGATGATAGAATCCTGCTTTGCAAATGCACCGATAAGCTCCAAGCACAAATCCTTGACCCTTAATTGGCAAACACTACAAAAAAGAAAAGGCAGCAATGTAATCAACTGGTTTACTTCACAATATGAAGACTCACAGATAATCATCTTGATAAGTGGCAACACTTTTCCTGAAATAAAAATTTTCCTGAACTTTTATGTTAGGTTTTTTTGTCTGCCGTCATTTTCTTAGAAGGAGCAACTCAAGATTCTTTTCTTCATAAACATCAGTAGAATGGCAGGGTAAGACATCATTAATTCCTCCAATTACCATTAAACAATAATTACTAGAAATTGTTTCTTTAAAAAAAGAACTCATATATAATCATATTGTCTTAAAAGATATTCCCCAAATCTAGGAATCCTGCAGATGTAATAGTTATGAGTTGGGGTGTGACCCAAAAGATGAGAGTTTGAAACCAGTAGCCTTCCAGAGGGAGAAATCTGAGGGCTTCTAGTCCCATAAAGAGTGACAGTCTAGGAAATGCACAGGGGGAGTCTTACTCTTCTGGGTCCTTATGAGTTGCCAATGGCTCCAGGATAGTGAGTTTGGTTTTAGTTTGATTTCCCAAATTTATGAGAATATCTTAGGAGAAAATATCAAAAAGATAGCTCTATTAAAACGAGGCTATGGAGGTGCGTGGGTGAATGAATGGGTGAATGAATGGACAGAATTTGACATGGGAAAATTATTTTTATCAGTGTCTATCCTCAGAACAATACAATACATATTGATGAAATAACAAGACATACAGATTTTAGATGCAAATTTAGAAGAGAGGAAAGCAAAAGTGAATTTTCTCAAGACCACTTAAAATGTTTCATTAAGAAAACTTCTTTGCGCATTTCTAAAATGAGTATAGACAATTGTCTGCCTCCTAAATATGTTAATAGACATCACCCCAAATTAAATTAATTTTATAGTTTCTATGAGCTAAAATTATAGCTTCTATAATCATCTCATCTAACGAAAGAAATTCAGTTTAAATTATTCCATGTAGTTTCTACATGGAAATACATAAATATAAGCAAGAGATAACTTCTTTTACATCAGAAAAGAGGGTCCTTTCAAAAATTAATCAAAACTGAAATTTTTTTTCTGACATATCTCTACTAAGATGCCAACCCTGTCCTTTTTGTCATTATAATCCAATAGGGGAGTTTAGAATCTGGGGGATTTAAAATTTATAGTGCCTCTCTGATGTCCAGGTTCTTGGGGAAAAAAAACTTTAATTTAAATAATAATTCTACAATCTAATTCCAAATGATTAGCATCAAATTAATGTGAAACAACATGGAATAAATATTAACATGTTTATACATAATGTAGCAAGACCAAATAATGTTCAAAGGTCACAAAATTAGAATCATTGAAATTAGACCTTTCTAATATCTTATTTCATTAACATTTGTTTTTCACCCTCTACACTCAATCTTACTTAATTACATCTTGAAATTAAAAACATGAATCTTGACCCAGAATGAAAAAAAAGGACAAGTGAGAACCAATCAATTCAACAAATTGTCAATTAGTTGTGAAATTACTGTATGTCCAAAGCACTGACATAATACATACTCTGATAAAACCAAGTTATAAGATGATAAAACCATTCTGCTAAAATATATAAGGGTAAAAATAAATTGCCAAACTACTTTCAAATACCATGGAAAGACCATGGGATTTGTGTGACCAGACAGAAAAATCTGACTTGGAATTCTGATGTTATCTCTTACTAATAAGGTAAATTTTGTAGGCTCATTTACCTCTCTTACCACTGTTTGTTTGTTTTTTTGTTTACTTATTTATTTTTCTGCAACAAGAACAATCAGTCGGTTTCTGCTATAACTTGAAGGAAATAGTGTCAACAAGATTCTCTACTGAGTGCAATGTGGGTTCTGAAAGGGCTCCATGATTTGGGACGTGAGCCACCATACAAATGGAAACGCCCTCCACCGAGTTGAGAAAGGCTGCCTGTGGAATTAATTTAAGGAAAAGATCAGAAGTTCATGTTTGTACACAAATTTGAATTGTCCATGTAAAATTTAAATCTAGATATTAAATAGGCACTTCTACATAAACTTGTATGTAGCATTTAGGAGCAGTGGCTCCAGGCTATCTTATTGCAGAGTCACATGCATAAAGTTAGTATATAAGACTAGACCATCCAGGGACTTTACTTAGACAAAGAAGAAAAAGGTCCAAGTGCTGAAAATCATTACACTCCAGGAATAAAGACCAGGAATAAAAGAAGAGAGTTTCTCACACCTCCGAGGAAGAAAATACAGGAGTTCCCAGAATTCTCAGGAGAAGTTCATACCAACACAGAGACCTCATTGACTATGATCCTCTTGAGCCCCAAATTGACATCAGATTATGCAATTTCCACAGACTATCACTTGTCAATTTGATGCTTTCATACAATTTTTTAGCCATATAGGCTCTTTCCTCTACTGCTGGTGGTCAGGTAGATCTGTACAGTCACTGTGGCAAGCCATCTGGTGATATGTAAGCAAATGGAAACTGAGTTACTTTACAACCCTGAAATCTTTCTCTTGGACAAATACCCAGAAGAGGTAAGAAATAGACCAAGACCAGTTGTCCATGCTCCAATGTTTATTGGGACTCAATTTACAATCACAAAGATTTGGATAGAACCTAAATTTCCATCAATAGACGAGAAGGTTAGAAAACTCTGGCACACACACACACAATGGAATACTACACATCTCTAGAAAGCACTGATGTTCACATGAAGTACATCATCTCATTGGAGGAAATTATGCTAAGCAAACTGAGCCAATCACAAAAGGACAAGTACAACATTAAGTCCACTGAGATAATTATAATCGGTACAGTAGGCATAGAAGAAAAATCACTTATCTCACACTTTACAGACTGAGGTACTGGCAATTGGGCAGTGGACAGACAAAACCCAAGGATTCAAGGATGTACATGTCATTCCAATATAAAGCAGGGGAGACAGAGAGGAGTGGTGTTGGGGGAAGAGGGAGAGAGATGATAGTATTGAGGGAGTATAGCACTAATCCACCCAGGGCAAGGGTATTGTTTAAGTCTTCACAGAAATGAGAGTGAGTAGAACCCACCATGGTACGCCAAGCCTTCAACCACGTGAAGCAACTCCTGAACAGAGAGGTCTACAGGGCTGATCAAACTGATCCACCCATGGAAGTATATGCTACAGAGGACAACCGTAAACCTACAGAACACAGAGAGGGGCCAACTTGCCATCCCCACTCAAAAGCAAACCGAGAAGGAAAAAGAGAGAAAGAGAGACTAGACCTCATACTCACACACCAAACCCTGAGGATGCCTGTAGGCACAGTGAGAACTGTAGAGTCAACAACAGCCCAAGACATGATGTTGCCTCACAGAAGTATACCATGTCAGAGGACAATACTGGGGACGCAAGGTGGGGAGTGTGTCCCCTCTGACAACTCCCATAATGGAGGGAACAAGAAGGCTGTTAACAGATTAGCAACAGCAGCAAAGCAAAGCTACAGAACATTAAGGAGCCCTCAAAATAGACTTCTGACTAGGAGGGGCAGTTCCTGGCCCCTCTCCCCCAGGAATGGTGGGGAGATAGTGGTGGGGAGATCAGCAGACAGAGGTGGAATTAGGTTTGATTTTGCTGTTTTCTTTTTGCTAGTGTGGTCATTACATAATCTGGTGTCATTTTGAGAACTAAGAGTGTACGGGGTAGAGTCTAGACTGTCAATCAGGATACTAATGAGGCCTCTGTGTGGACACAGCATTCTCCTGAGGATTCTGGGAACTCCTGTTTTCCTTCTTGGGAGCGGGAGACTGACTCACTGACTCTCTCTCTCTCTCTCTCTCTCTCTCTCTCTCTCTCTCTCTTCACTCCCTGCAAGACATCCCTGTGTAGAAGAAACATGGCGCGAGACTGATGGCTGCCAAATCCTTGGCGCTGAAGAAACCAGGTGAAGGTCCCTGCCAGTGCTGAGATGCAAACACCACCACTGGATCCTCAAGATTTCCCACCCACTGGCCTGTGATCTTGCATTCAGCATCATTACATGTGTTTCATAACTCTGAAGAGGGCTTTACAGAATGGTATCGACATATGGACTAATATGTGATGTATGGAATTGATCTGGACTGGGCTGGGATGTTTCCTTAATAATCGATTGCTCTTGTGTATAGAACTCTTTCTTATTCACATGAGTGTCTATGAATTTGTTTCTCTAATCTACCCAGACTACTTTTTATTCAATCTTTTGATTTTTTTCCTGTTATTGTTGTTTAGCCCACTAATATAAGGTAGGCATGGGAAGCAAGCTTGAAGAGAAAGCACTGACACAGAAGACTTCAGAAGCACCTGGGGTGGGTGGGAGAGCCAGGAGGAGGAAAAGAGGGGGAAAATTGGTGAGCAAACAAGGCCATAGACAGGGGAGTAGCAAGGGAATTAAATCAACAATGAGGAGACTTAAAGATTCTGGTGGTGTTGAAGCAAAAACAATCTAGCTGAGAGGAATTGATAGGAGGCAGAAGGGCAAGCATGATGGTGGAATGAAGGTAAAATGAAACAGAGGAAAGATCTAGGAAGCAAAGATATGCATAGAAGTAGAAACAGGCATGCACTTATGTAGCTATATTAATGCATTAACAGAGATATCGGTCAGAGTGTATATATTTACAGGGCAATACACTGATGAAGTGGGTGGATTTGGGGCCTATGTTCAAGCCTGACCTCAACACAGGAACACTTTGTTCTGACAGCCTGATATTCTCTGATGTTCACCCTCTTGACATGATTGCTGAAGACAAAACAGGTGCATAAACAAATGTGATGAAGAAAACTAATGATGCCCAGCTATCAAAAGATATAAGGTCTTAAAAGGCATGAAGTCAAACAACAGCCATCTAGCAGAGAAGCAAGAAGCACACATTAAAGAAGCACACCGTGCTGCATGATCATGCTTTTCCAATGGAATCAGATAACAAGCACCAGAAGACCCAAACCAAACAAACAAACAAAAATGTATTGTTGAGAATGAGGTGGATTGGAGCAAAGGCCAAAAACCCATCTGTAGACAATAGGACATTCACTCACATAAGGGTTACAAGGAAGGGGTGAGTCAACCAGGGCTTAATATATCTCTGATGAAATACACAATATTCCTCTGGTTCTTTGAGGCTTCCTCACCCCCACTATCATGAACACAGTCCTGCCTTTCAGTTCTGGCTGGTCTGGAGTATATACACTGGTACAGATAAGAGGTCAGCACACTCAGAATCTAGGTCTGAGAAACCCCTCAGGTATAGAAATGGGAATAGCCACACCAGTAGGGTAGAGGAAAGTTGGGGAAACAAGATTAGGATGGGAGGGTAGGATAGGGGAGGGAGGGAAAAAATGATGAGCTGATGCCAAGGGCTCAAATAAATATTCACACAATGGTGATGGCAACATGTGTACTAATATGCTTTGTACAATTGATATAGGGAATGTTAAAAGAGCTGTAATAGCCCCCCCCATATTATTTTAATTAAATGAAAAAAACACATAAAAAACACATAATTCAGTAGTTCAAACATTCAATCCTATCAAGGAGAATTTTGCAAGCACTCTCACCTCATTAGCTCATTCCCACCCCTGTATGTTAGATCACTTTTCATATGAGTTATGCAATCACAATTCATTCTAGAGCTCTAGACCTCTCTCCAGCTCCCTCCCATCTTCATGTTATTCCCAAAATCCCTTTCACCTCCCTATCATCTACTCCCTGCCCCTGTATTTCCTGTATCCCCTTGTATCAGTTATTATCATCATGGCAATCACTCTTCCTATGCGTGAAAGCTGAGAAGCCCATGAGAAAACAATAAAAAAGTGCATTAAGGTGATAAGATTAAAGCATAATAATGTGTGCATAAGCTAATGTGGTGAAGAAAGTGGATGGTGCCTGGCTATCAAAAGATATAGCATCTGGGGTCTTAAAGGCTTGAGTAAACAAGCAGCCATTCAGCTCAGAAGCAACAAAGACCATATGGAAGAAGGACACCAGTTTGTGTGATCATGAGGTGTTGAAGGGATCCGGTGTCAGGCATAAAAGAACTAAAAATATATCATTATTAAAGAGGGAGAGTATAGATTGGGGATCCAAAGCCCATCAATAGGTGAAGCAACATCCTCTTGCACTGGGGTTGCAGGGAGGAGATGAGCCAGTTAAGTTACAGTGTAGCAGCAATGAAATATGCAACTTTCCTCTGGTTCTCAAATGCTGCCTCCCACCCACTATCATGATCCCAATTCTACCAGACAAATCCAGCTAGACCAGGGGATGTACAGTGAAGTTGGAAATATGGGGAATTTAGGATAGATGATTCCTCAAGATTAGTAGTAGGAGTGGTGATACCAGGAGGGTGGAGGTATGGGGAATTAGAAAGGGGGAACCAATTTCAGGGATCTACATGTAGCCTCCTCTCTGGGGCATGGACAACAGGGAAGTGAGTGAAGGGACACACTGGACAGTGTACAGAATGAAAATAATAACAATTTATAAGTTACTAAGGGTTCATGGGGGCAGGGAGGAAGGGAAATATAGAGAGCTGATACTGGGGGCCTGGCTGGAGGATGTTTTGAGAGTGAAGATGGCAATAAGTATAGAAATGAGGCCTGCATACAATTGATGTATGTATGGATTGCGATGGGAGTTGTATGAGCCCCCAATAAAATGATTATTAAAAAAGGAGGGAGGGAGAAGGAGGACCTTATACCAAGGTCTCAAATGGAAAATACTTCAAAATGAATATGGCAATATGTGTACAAACGTGTTTGATACAAATGATGCATTGCATGTTATAAGAGCGGTAAGAGCCCCCAATAAAATAATTGGAAAACAAATAATATCCAAAACTACATATGTAAATAATGTGTAATAAGGAAAAGACTCCCAACAAAATTCCAAAAGCCAGGGAAGAAATTTCTGTCATGGAAACAGTAAGATCCTTGCACCCAGAACAAATTCAGGTCGTGTCTATAGGGTGGTCAACTGGCCAAATATTGAGTTCGAATCAGTATAATCAAGATGACAGTGGTCTCTGTCTGACAGTCAGGCCACTTGAGGCTCTTGCCTGTGGTGAGAGCAGATCTGCCAGTGGCTCAGTCTGAGGAGATGCTCTGCGGATGGGTTGGGGTTTCCCACCCTCCCCCACAGCCCTCCACAAACTGGGTGCTTATATAACTTTTATGCTGATGCACTTCTTTTTGCCGTAGTCAGATTTTGTAATTGTCATCTTTGGATCATACAAGCTGGTGTCCTTCTTTCCTGCAGACTTCGTTGACTCCTTGCATAGATGGCTGCTTGTTTGAATACAAGCCTTTAAGACCCCAGACACTAGTCTGCCTGGGCACCGTCTGTTTTCTTCACCAAACTTTGCTGTAGCACCACATCTTCAGTGATCACCTCACGAAGGTGAGTCAGTAGCAATGCTCTGATGTAAGAACTGGTTATTGTTAAGTTGGAGCTAGGATCCAGGGCTAGCCCAACCCTGCTCCTGTATCTCTGCCTTTTTTTAAAAATTTGCTGTAACTTGGGGGCCAATATAGATGCCATATTATTCCAGATTTCAATCATGTCAAACATAATTGCAAAATGCCTTCCATTCCTACATGTTTTCTAAGATATACTTTTCAGATGTTTTCCCACTCCCACCCCTGACCCCTATGTTTATCACAGTAAAATTCACAATAACAAGAAGCTGGAAATAGTCTAAATTCCCATCAACAGAAGACTGGATTAAAAAAAAACCTGGTACATACACAAAATGGACAACTACAGGACAGCAATGACACCATGAAACATCTGAAGCCATTGAGGGCTCTGGAAGACATTAAGCTGGGTGAAGTGAGTCAAGCACAAAAGGACAATTGCTGGATGCGTTCACTGCTGTAGCAACAAACAGCAGAACAAGAGCAAGCAAAAGCTTGCAGACCATCCAGTTTTCTGGCTGGGGACTTAATTGCTTGGACAAGAGCTGGAACCATGTCAATGAACCACACATCATCTTGGCCAGAGGGTACCTCATGACAGCTGGGATCAAACTAAAGGGGGAAAGGGAGGGATGCTGTCTCCTATGAATTTGGGATGAGGTCTTCTGAAGAGTGATCAGAAAGATAAAGTTTACTGATGGGAGATGCAATGTAGGAAAGGGAAGCGTGAAGGGTAAACTTTGGCCAAACATAGGTGCATGTCTGCTGGGGAGAGGGGAGGGAAAGATCACCACCAGCGTGGGTAGGAGAGATTGAGGGTGCTCTTGGGATCATTAGATCGGTAAGGTCTTTAGGGGTGTGCAGTGGGAGGGAAGATTTGACCTAAGGTTTCTGGGGTATCCTAGAAGCCAGGCAGAGTGCCACAGAACATTGAGACACTGAATCCTGGAATTCTACGGTTCGTGTTTAGCCTTAGAAAATATAACAAGTGTTTGCTCCAGAGACTGCTTCAGGGAGAATGAAAAGGGGAACTGGGTTTTATTGCTCCCCCCCCCGCCCCGACTCACTTGAAACCTAAAGACTTAAGCCAGAAAACACAGTGTCTGAGGTCAAAGAAGACAGTTGTACCAAGAGCAGTGTACTGTTCTTTGGTGAACATATAAGGTCTTGTTACATCAATGCACTATATCTTAATATGAATGATCCCAGCCATCCTGTGAGGACCACTCTGTCATATTCTGCCTATGTCCATTTACATTAGGATGTATGTCAGAGGTGTGTTGCCACTGGAGCTCACCCTCTCTAAGATGTGTCAGATAGATAGATGATAGATAGATAGATATAGACAAATGAAAGCTAGAGATATCGAGCATACAGGGAAAGAAAATATAACAAGGGTTTGGGGGAAGTGGAATATAAATGGATATGGGAGATAAGAGGTAGATAGTATCATATTTATGGGTCTAGAATTCATTTCAGATATCAAGCCTACCCCAACGATGAAAGACATGGAAAGAGTAGATCATACTTCATGAAAGTAGTTTCTTCATGTATAGTCGCACAAAACCACTGAAGTTTCTTAAACTAACTTGTACTATCTCTGGGAGGGAGGTGCAACTCACCAACTTTCCTTCTCTGTCAAATCTTATGAAGTCATCAGCTGATATTTTCTAAGGAGAATCCACAGTCCCCTCCAGGATTGTAGGAGTGTACCAGACGCATATAGGAGTAGCTGTAGAGTTTAGCAGATGATGATCTCCCCACATCCCACCAGCTATCATAGCGCATACACATAGCTGGAATGAAGCATGATTCATCTCATGTGTCATGGACAATCAACTCCTTGGAAACACAGGGCGTAGAGCAAAACCTGACCAATCTTCAGTGATGATGATTCTGTAGAAAGGGGCTATTGAGCTATAGAATGGCTGAAATTCAGAGGAACATAAACTATTTGTAAGGGAAATCTTGTTTGTCATTTAACGGATGTAACATTTGTACCTACAAATCAGGCTGACACGTAAATATAAAGGAAAGGTAATGTGGGGCTAAAAATAGGATGCAAAAAATAAAGTGATAATGCAACCAATGGATAGAATCCTCATTTTTAGAAGTAAACCTTACCCATCTGTTCCTTTTTTATTTTGTTTTAGGGTGTTCCTAAAAGGTAAAACACTTACCAGTCTCTCTGACCGAAACACAATGAACAGATTTTAACATTTTCTCTGTGAGTCAGAATCGTGACTTTGAACAAGAGGTCTGAACCGTGCTGAAATACACTAATGCCCTCTGGAGCCATTGAAGTTTTATGGGTATTTTCTCATACACTAAATGGCACCAGACTGCTATAGTGTTTGTGTTCCTAGGCTGAGCCTTTATGGTTATTTTTCCTCTATCTTCATTAGGTACCATAAGCTGCTATATTCCAACCAAAAATATGTACTTATATTTGGAAATGTATTTTTCCCTTAGAGATCATAATCACAATCACCTATATAACTGGACATAGATCATCAAATATGCTAATCAAGATTTCTGAGATGATGATGGTGCATTCACTATATGTCAAGACTCACCACCATCAAATCAATTCCAAACTCCAACTGACTCATGAATGATGACCTTCCTTTAGCAAATGAGAAAACTGAGGCACAGACAGTTAAAGCAACTTGCTCAATGATGCATGGGATTCGTTATCAGGGTTCTAATGAGGTAACTACTCTCTGTAAAGCATAGGCACATCCACAAAATGAAATGTATTGCCCCTAGACACATATAGACATTATAGAACAGAAGAGGAAGTCTACAGGGTTTCCCAGACTAGGTGTTTATGAAAACAAACATCACCTTTCTCCTGTCAAGTTACTGGCATGGAGGAGGGTGTTGAGATGCCAAACCTGAGGTTAGCAATGCAATGCTTAACCCACAGCACTATTGGCGACCCTTTTCCTGATGAGCAAAACGTCAGAGATCTGAATTATATTAAGGAGAATGTGACACCAGGATTGGAGGAGAGCTTATTTACAAGTTGCGATATGCAGATGACACAGCCTGGCTTGCTGAGTCACGAGGACTTGAATCACTTGCTGATAAAGATCATGAGTTTTGGCCTTCAGTATGGATTACAGCTCAATGTAAGGAATAACCATGTCTTCACAACAGGACCAATAGGTAACAGCATGACAAATGGAGAAACGGTTGAAGGTATCAAGGATTTTGTCTTGCATGGTTCCACAATCAATGCTTGTGGGAGCAGCAAAGGTCAAAAGGCATATTGCATTAGGTAACTCTGTTGCACAAGACCTCTCTAGAATATTTAACAGCAAGGAGGTGACTTTGAGGATTAAGGTGGTTCTGACCCAAGCTATACTATTCTCTGTTGCATCGTATTCAGGTGAACCACGAATAAGGAAGATGGTGGAAATTTTGATGCATTTGAACTCTGGTGCTGGAGAAGAATGTTGAACATTCCATGGACTGCTAAAAGGATCAACAGATTGGTGTTGGAAGACCTATGGCCAGAGTGCTCCTGAGAGACCAGCGTGGCAAAACTTTGTCTCACATACATGTAGACATGTTGTTGGAGACGGATATCATGTTTGAAAAGTGAAAAAGAGGACAATCCTCAGCAAGATGGATGGGCACAGGGGCTGCATCAGTGGGCTCAAAGATGGGAACAATTGTGAGGCTGGTGGAGGATCCAGAAAGCGGTGCTTCCTTCATTGGAACACTTGGGATTGGAGCCAATGGGACAGCACCAAACAACAACATAAACTTGTCTCCACCTACCGCCACAGGGTCTATTCCAACCCATGTTGACACTTTGTAGGGTTTCTGGTTCCAAAACTCTTCATGGAAGACAACAGTCTTAGCTTTCTCCCACAGAGGCTGGTGAGTTTGAGACCAAACATCGTGGTTTGTAGTCCAAAGTTGACCTGACAGTGCCACCAAGGTTCCTTTCTTATACTAAAGAAAGGCTAAATTTTATACAAACACACACACATAAAGTCCACTTAAGGACTTACAGACACAGATGTATATCTTATTCCTAACTCAGGGACTGCCAGAATCTGGAAGCACTTTGAGAGAGGCAAATAATTCCTACACCTGTTACAAATTCTAAAAATATACCTCTCCCTTACCAATGAAGGGTTCCCCAGCTCAGATCTTAGAAAATGCATCTTCATGTCAGAGCATATGAGCATCATATTCTTTCCTTGTAAGAAATCCTGAACCAGAGCCACCCTGCCCCCTTCAAGGGGGACTCATCAGGGGTGGTTCACAGACACTTAGTTCCATACCAAACTGAGAAAACCAAGCCTTTGGAACTGAGGGGTTTCTATTGGCCCTGTTGTCGATTCTTTCTTTCTTTGGTAGCAAATATCAGACACAGTTCTGCTCAGTTTTGACAGAAGGCTTATCTAATTCCATAAAGAGTTTCCTGTACATTGAATTTTCTGTATCTTATTTAAAAAGCAGATGGCAATACCACAGAGGCATAAAGAAAGATAAAAGGCTTGAGACGGGAAAGATAAAGAAGTAACTGGGTCTCCAGTGATTTCCGAAGACCTTGGCTTTCATTTTCTCTATGGGTTTGTGAAGAGTCTCTATAAAATGTGGAGCCCAATCACGTGAGAGTGGGTGTCTGGGGGTAAACTGGGTACTAAACCAGGTTAATTATACTGGCACGCAAGAGTTTCGTCTCCATGACTATTTGCAAGTTTATGAAAGCAAAAGGAAAATACTCTAACAGAGGAAATCTAAAAGGCCCTCGGGCGATGAGAGGGTACACATCACCCACATATTTCATCAAACCATCTTCCAGGAAAACAAAGACTCATGAATAACAAATAAGGCAGCATTTCACCAGGGAGATAGGGAGACTACATTTGGTCTCTATTATTCAGCACCTGCCAGAAGCTGGTTTAAAAAACGTGATGGCTTGGAAGGAGGGGCAGAGTTGGGGGAGAGATTTCCTTTATAATGCTGTAAGAAAATTAAAATAAACTCTTTTCTAGTATTAATTTTTTAAATACCCTTGTGACACTAACTAGAGGCATCTCTCAGAAATCAGGGCTGAAGAACGGCGATGGCAATGTAGCATCTGGCACGGAGACATGGCAAGTCTGCAGACTTCACACTGACACCCAGCAAGATGCCTTGTGGGGAGTTGAAACTGACTCAGGAAAATGTCACTACTCCATCTCTCTGAATAAGCAAGCCCATCTTCCCAGAGCCTCCTACAGACTCAGCCTTTAAGAGCTTAATGAATGCAGATTCTCAATAGACTCCACAATTTGGAGAAATAAAATAATGTCCTCCACTAAGACACAAACTCACCATGGGACAGCTCTGACCTTGCTTTGAAACACTGGTTTCCTTGTCGCAATCCATAGGCACAGGGGAGTTCCTCTTCATTCTGGACTTAATGCGTCACTTGCTTACTAAGCCTGGTTGTATGCTGCTTGTTGAGGTAACAGAAAAGAACAAGGCCACAGTCTGGATCTCATAAAGTGTAAAACACAAAGCGCAAAAGAAAGATCAGAGCACCTAAGGATTGTCCTACCCTATTGATAACTAAAGGACTTCATGCTTGTTGTTATGTTTGTTAGGAATCTACTTTTAGACATTTTTCTAAGATAAATTTAAAAAGACAATGAAAGTAGAGATAGCAGGAGGATTAGGGGAGGATGGGGGGAGAAATGGGGCATCCATCAAAAGGACTGATCGATAACTCCCTCCCAGGGGGATGAATAACAGAAAAGTGAGTGATGGGTGATCAACGATGATATAAGATATGGAAATAATAATCTATAACTTACAAGGGTTCATGAGGGAAGGTGGCTGGGGAAGGAAGGGGAAGAAATGGGGAGCTGATTTCAGGGGCTCAAGTGGGAAGAGAAAGAATGCTTTGAAAATGATGATGACGGCATATGTGCAAATGTGCTTGGCACACTGGGGGACTGTATGGATTGTGATAAAAGTTTGTAAGAGCCCCCAATAAAAGGGAAAATGTCATGCTATTAATGTAAGCCAATCTTCATGATATACTTAAATAAAATATTCTAAACTGTGAATAGAAGCTACAGGCAGAGTATACCTCCGTTTTATCTGATCAAAATTTTTTTCATTTGATCAAACCTACAACTCTGCCTCTAGACCTGTCTATATTCTCCATCTCAAATGGAGAAGGAAATTCAAATCTCCTAAACCACTTTTTAAGGAACTCTGATAGCACGGTGGTTGCATGTTCAGCTGCTAACAAATAGAGCAATTGCGAGAAACCCACCTGTTGATCTATGAAAGAAAGATGTGGCAGTCTACATTTGTAGAGATTTGAGCCTCTGCAACAGTTGGCATTCTTGGTGTGGGCTTCAAGAAATGTGCCCCTCAGGAGATCAAGGAGATTCAGAAGTTTGCCAGGAAGGAGACGGGAACACCAAATGTATGAATCGACACCAGGCTCAACAAAGATGTCCCATACCATATCTGTGTGTGGTTGTCCAGGAAACATAATGAGGATGAAGATTCCCCAGACAAGTTCTACACATTGGTGACCTATGTACCTATCACCACTTTGAAAGACCCATAGACAGTCAATGTGGATGAAAACGAGTGGCTGATGATCTCATAAAAGTTCTAAAACTGCAAAAAAATATTTTTAATAATTCATCCAAGAAAACCATATAAGGCAGTTCTGCTATTTGTTAAGATTGTCTTGAATGCATGCCACAAAAACAAAATATATTTTCCCTCCTATATAAAACCACAGTGACAGGTGTGGTGTTGCCAAGTAGGTGCAGAGCAGCTATCAGTAAGGTTAGTTGTGCACAGGAGAAAGGTGAATCTATTTGCACACAGTTTTACATTTGCAAGTCCTAACAGGGTGACTCAACTTCTGACTCAATGCAAGCCTACGTGTATTCAGGCAGAATTACACTCCTGGAGGTTTTCAAAGGCTTAAATCTGATAACCTTTCCTCCAATGTGGCACTTGATGACACATACACCAAAAAGTTTAACCTGATGCTTATAAATTAGAAGATTCAACCTAATAAACACATTATTGTATTGGGTATAGTTGACTTAATTGTGACTCATGCCTACGTAATGTGACAGAGCAAAACTTCCCCAATGCTTTTTCTTGGCTACATTCCCTATGGAAGCAAATATCCAGCTTTTCCTCTCAGAGAGCTACTGGGGTGGCTCAAACCACTAAAATTCCCATGAGGAGTCAAGTTCTTTACCATTATGTCACCAGGGTTCCTTGTAATAAAGATGTAAAATTTCCCCAAATCGATATATAAATTTCAAGCAATTCACCTGGAAATTGCAATGCAGGTGGATGTTTGTTTCCTTGGTAGCCATCACCACAAACATTCACTTCCATCGAGTCAATTCAACTCACAGTGGCTCTGTAGGGCAGAGTAGAACTCTTCTGTAGTTTTCTCTGGCTGCATATCTCTACAGACACAGACTACCACATTTTTCTTTGGTGGTGCAATGGTGGATTTGAACCACCAATCTTTGGGTTAGGAATCCCAAAGATTAGCCCATTGATCTATATGGGTTCCTTAAACATAGATGAGATTATTGTTCTTTTATTGGAAAAGGTACAGGCATCAGAATAACTAAAGCAATCTAAACAAGAAAGGGAAAAGGGTGAAAGGAATCCTCTTTATAAAAGATTATAATATACTCCTTAGATACAACAAGACACAATAGTATAGGCAGAAAGATGGACATGTCCATCAATGGAAGAAGATGGAGAACCCAGTTAGAGAGACGCATGACTCTACCAAACTGATTTTTGACAGATACAAAAGTAATTCGATGGATGAAGTCTTGTCCATTCCAATAAACACTACTGAAGCAATCTGATATCTGTAAGCAAAAACAAAACAACCCTTTGGCTTAGGCTGTACATTTTAAAAAATAAAAACATAACTTATAATGAACCATAAGCATAAATTAAATTATAAAACAATAAAATTACATAAGATAGTATGGCAAAATATTTAGGATTAAGGACTGAGCAGGGTTTTTTTTCATATTTGCACCAAAATCACAGTTCATAAGATAGTTTTCTGATATATTTAACCAAGTATTAGTGAAGCTGTGGGATGAATAGAACTCTCCTTTATTGTGTGGTGCATATAAAGTACTATAATCCTTTAGAGAATATTTTTTATTCCTTAATATACTATGTTAAAAAGATTTGGTTGACAAGCCATTTCAAAATATGATAATGAAACATCTCTAAGATGCACAGAAGGTTCCAGGAATTGACAGAATACCCATAGAACTGTATCAACAAGCTGAAGAAGCACAGGAAACATTAGTTTGTGACAAGAAATTTGGCCAACCAACAGATGGAAAAGTATCCATATCTGTTCCCACTTCAAAGAAAGATGACCCAACAGAATGAAGAAATTACCAAACAATATAATCAATATCACATACAACTAAAACTGACTACATATTATTTCAAAACTGGTTTTAACAGTACAATAACTTCCAGAAATTCAAGCCAGATCCCCAAGAGGACTTGACAAGAGGGATATCATTGCTGGTATCAGATGAATCTTGGTTGAGACCAAAGAATCACAGAAAGACATTAACTTGTGATTTATTTACTAAGCAAGGGTATCTGGCTATATGGATAAAAGCAAGTATGGATAACATTGCAAGGAATGGAAATTCCAGAACACTTTTGTTGTGCTCATGTAGAATTTTTATGAGGACAAAGAGTCAAGTGAACAGAACAAGGAAACACTACTTGTCTTAAAATAAAGAAAGGGATGTGTCACCCTATTTACCCAATTTATATTCTGGGCAAATAATCTGAGAAGCTGGATTACATAAAGAAGAATGTGACATCAAGATTTGAGGAAAGCTTACTAAGAACTGGTGCTGTAGAGATGACCCAAATTTGCTTGTTGAAACAAGATCTGAAGCACCTGGTGATGAGTATTGAGGAGTGGAGTCTTCAAGATAGGATTAGAACTTATGTAATGAACCAAAGAATCCCAACACCTGAAATGGGAGATCACATCAAGATAACAAGAGTAAAAATAAAAATTATCAAGGATTTCATCTTAATTGGATCCCCAATCAACACACCCATGGAAGCCATCGTCAAGAAGTGAGATGCATTGGCCAAAACTTGATACACAAGACCTCTTCCAAGTGTTGAAGAACGAGGATGTCATTCTGAGAACTGAAGTCGGATGGACTCGTACCATGATATTTTCAATTGCTTCAAACACATATTGGACATTAGCTCAAGTATAAGTTGGGGGTGAATTAGGAAGACTAGAGAAGAATTGATGTGTGTGAATTGAGCTATTGTCCAAGACCATTGGAAGTACCCTGGCTACCAGTAGAGTGAACACATCTGCCTTGGAAAAAGTAGAGAAAAAGAATACTCCTTGAAAGTGAGGATGGAGAGAATTCACCTCGTAAACTTTGGACATGTTGTCAGGAGAGACAAGTCCCTAGAAAAGGGAATCATGCTTGGTACAGTAGAAGGGGAGCAAACATGCTGAAATTCCTCAACGAGATAGATTGACACAAAGGCTGGATAGCGATAATTGTGGCGATGGCATAGGACCTGACAGCATTTCGTTTGTGTGCACAGAAGTTCTACGTGTAGATCTGACTTTACAATAGCCAACAACAGCATTGTCCAACAATTATAAATATAAGCTTGTTGCTGCATTCTGTGATAATAAAGTCACTACTACGCATAGCTTCCTGAAGAGCTATTAGGTACATTATTTAGCAAAGAGTATCTAGTAATTCTCAACTTCAGTTCAATAATAAAAAGGTATGTGCAGATGCCTCATAGATGTACATAAATACAAATATAATAAATGCACTATTTCGAAAAGTCCAAAATGGTGTTAAAATAAAAGTATCTCTGGTAGCCTGGGCAATTAAACAGTAAAATGTTCATAATTGAATATTATACAAAGTTGAATGCAATGAAAATAAGGTAGTACATTATGCAACAACATGGATGAACCTCTCGTCTCTGAAACAAATATTAAACAGAAGTCATATACTATGTAGTACTCTATATAATGCCTGAAAGCAAACAAATGTAATGTATGGAATTAGAAACCAGATATTGTTTAACCTTGGGGAAAGGTAAGGCAGTGATGTGTAAGGACACAAGAGGACCTACTGGGATATTGTAATGTTCTTTTTCTGTCTTTGGGTAGTGATTATATGGGTCTTATACAGATTCCCTTTATGATAGTTCATTATGCTGATAATTATGATTGTGTATTTTAAGCAATGCTTTTATATTTTAATAAGATGTTAAAAAAATGTAGGCTCTACCATCCTTCCTTTCCCCCAAAAAAATTCATTGTAAGTTCTCTTATCTTTCATTTGCTACATTTCAAAATACTATTATTGGCACATATTTGAAAGAACCAAACATTTGTCTATTCTACTTTTGCTGATAAAGATAAGATGTACTAATGCCAAAGAAGAAAATCTCTGGATGTTTAAAAGCCATTATATAAAAAATTATGTAAATCTGAATGTGTTTGCATGCACTCAGTACTTGGCGGCTTCTCAAGTATTTAGAGTCTTAATGTACATTTGCATTTCCCCAGTGAAAGTTTGGAAGATTTTTTCAACAGTAATTAGCAAATCAGCTGAAAAATAAAGGGCATAGTGCTAAACCAAAAGTCAAGCAATACTTTGCTATGAAATGCTAAGCTAAAACGGAATGCTATATTCCCAAGTGACATGGAGTTTGTCTTTTATTTCATGGAGAAAACATATTGTTTACCCTTTACAAGAAAAATAACTTTAATGGGTATAATTTAGGTGAAAAGCATGCCACATTCTTTTTTAAAAAACCTATTGTAATTTTAGAGCATATCACATATGCAGATATCCTATACATGTAGTTGATATGCATATAGACATCTTCAAATAATTTTCTATGATTGTTTAAACTTTTTTTCATTGTCAAGGAAATGGAAAATAAGATTTGAGGATAATGCCGGATGATCGCGCCTATGGAAAATTTGAGTGAACAACAGAAAATTGTGGTAGTACATTCCAGAGCCTCTTCTCTCTTTTCCCTACTGCGTTTAACAATAATTGGCTAAAGCTCTCAAAGGAGGGTGTGGAAATGAAAGCCTGGAATTTGTCGTTAGACCCACTTCCGCTCAAGTTTCAGAATCACCACAAAATAGTATTGAAATTTTTAGAAAATGACTGGACCTCGTTAATTTGTGGTATCCTTATAGAACAAAAGGGATGACAATATCTGTGATTCTCATGTGTGCATATAAAATAACCAACTGTGTACGTAGAAAAGGGAGAAAACACACAGCAAGTGCAAAGTGGACTTGAGGATCAGCTTCTACTTGATGTCCATGAACACGGTCTGCTCACGCATTCACCCACTTGCCCCCTGCTCCATATACATGCACATCTAGAAACAGTAAGAAAAGCAGAAATGGTGTGATGACGATACTAATACTTGGACAAAGCTATCTTAAACTACACACTGCAGAAAGAGACAAAAGATCATCGGTAATGATAAGCCCATGTCTAGGAAAAAACGTGTTGTCAACATGTTGATGTCAGTTCTGACTCATAGCAAGCCTGAAGACAACAGAACAAAACCACTGCACCATTGTGACAGCGATTGCTTTGTTTGACCCACTGTTGCAGTCACTGTCCCAATCATCTCATGGAGGGACTTTTCCTTTCACACTGACCCACTATTTTATGAAGCATTTCCTTCTCCAGGAACTGGCATTTACAGATAACTTGTCCAAAGCATACAAGTCCAAGTCTCACCATCCTTTCTTTTTAGTTTCGTTTGGCAGTACTTCTTACAAGACAGATATGCTTCTTCTTTTAGCAGTATGTGGTATACTGTCTTTAGTTGCCAACATCATTATTCAAAGACATGACTTCTTCCTTCTTCGTCATTTATTGTCCAGTGTCCGTAGCATAAGCAGAGGTTAGAAATACCATGATTTGGAGCAGGAGCACCTGAGGCCCGAAAGTGATATCTTTTTTTTTTTAACACTTTACAGATGTCTCATGTAACAGATTTTCCCAATGAAATATATGTCTCTGATTACTTGACTTGTGCTTCCATAGACATGAATTTCAGATCCAAGCAAAATGATATGCTTGAGATCTTCAATTTTCTCCCGTTTATCATGATATTTTATATTAATCCAGTTGTGTGGAGTTTTTTTTTTCCTTTCCCTGGAATCATAGTCCATACTAAAGACTGCATTTCTGTCTTTATTGGTATTTCAAGTGCTCTTTATTTACCACAAGCAAAGTTGTGTGATCTGCCTGCAGCTTGCAGATTGTTAATAAGCCTTCCTTCAAACCCGATGTCACAATCTTCTTCATTCACCAGCTTCTCTGATGATTTGCTTGCACTAGTGAGCATGGAGAAAGGACACAACTCTCACATCACCTTCCCTAATGTAAACCTCTGCACTAGTATCTCATTCTTTTCAAGGACTGCTTTTTGGTCCATGTGTGAGGTCTACATGAGCATAATGAAGTGGCCTGTAATTCTCACTCCTCGATTCTACCCATATTTCTTTGTGATGCATATCTCCAAATGCCTTTGCAAAGTGGACAAAACACGAGTAAACACAAATTAGATCATCTAGACAAAAGAGAAAAAAAAAGAAAGACAAAAACTAATAAAACTGTCCTAGGAATAAGGTAAAATGTTGGATGGACTTTTAAAAGCAAATATCCACCCACAACCAAAAGTCCAGGCCTACCTTGCTTTACTGGTGAATGTTGTCAAAAATATTTAAGATGAACACCAATCCTTCCCAACTCTTTCTAATAACCGAATAGAAGAAAATACCAAATTCACAGACATGACATCACAAGAAATTAATGCCACAGACTAATATCCCTTCTAAGTACAGACATACAGACACGTTTCCAAAAATGAGGCCTGCAGTGAGTTATGGTTTGACTGTTGCTAGTTTGATTGACTATTCAAATCACTAACTTCAGAAAAGCATGAGACTGTCTGCTCCATAATGCATAAGTTCTCAAAAACCCTTAAGAAGAGGTCTTCTATTCTCTACTACGAGTAGCTATGAGTCAAAGTTCACTTGACAGCAGTGGAATATATATATATATATATATATATATATATATATATGTAAAATATGTGTGTATACACACATATACACACATATATACAGACACATGTGTGTATACACACATATATACATACACATATGTGTGTATACATGCATTAATAAACAAAATTCAGGAAGATATTCAAAAGATTGTATCATATAACCAAGTAGTATTATCCCAGACAAGCATGGGTGGTTCAAAGGACCGCAATCAAACAATGGAATACAGAAAAAGCCCTTGACAAAGTTTGTAACTTTTCAAGCTGAGCCTGAAAACACTCAATAGACTAGGTATAGAATGAAATTCCCTTAAACCAATCACAAGAGTCTAAGAACAACGCACAGCATAGCTACCAGTTGAAAATGGAAAACTTTCCCCTAAAATAAAAAAAAGACATGATGGGAGTTGTATAAGCACCCAGTAAAATGATTTATTAAAAAGGGGGGAGGGGAAACATGCCAAGGGCTCAAGCAGAAAATATTTGGAAGTGAATATGGCAACACGTGTACAAATGTGCTTGATGCAGATGATGTATTTTGAATGGTATGGGAGCTGTTAGAGCCCCCAATAAAATCAGTGAGGAAAAAATTTAAAGAATTAAAATATAAAACAAGACAAAGGTGTAGTACACTGTTTCTATTCCATATACACAGTGGTTATACAGTAGGCTGCCAAGCACAGGTGGGCAGAGCTGTACAGGAGAATGAAGACGGCTTCCCATCCAGGAAGCAGGGTTAATATCGGAAGTCCACATGGACAGTTCTACTCTGACCTACAGGTCTGCTATGGATCATAATTGACCAGGTGGCAGTGAGTGTGTTTTTGAGTTTTTCATTCTGTATTGACTAAAAATTCTAATGATAGAAATGGAAATATATTAATAAAGGACATAAAGATTAAAAGGAAGAAGCAAAGCAATCTTGATTTAAAGATGCTCTGAAAATGACACAGATAAAAAAATTAATTATTCCATTAAAAAAAAAACTCAAGGCAATTAAATGGACTGTGACTCATAGTGGCCTTGCAGGACATAGGACACTGCCCTTGTGGGTTTCTGTAGCTGGCAATCTGTCATGGGAACAGGAAGCCTGATTTTTCTTGAGGAGTGGTGGATGCGTTTCTAACCCTGATCTTTCCGTTAGCAGCCCCATGTACATCTCACGATGCCACTGGGATCCTTGAACTACCCCATAAAACTCAAAACCAAACTCACCGCCATTGTATGGGTTCAGACTCAAACCATCCCTGGAGCTCAGGGCAGAAGTGCCCCTAGGGATTTCTTTTTCAGGAGTGGAAATGCTCACCTCTCTCCCTCAGAACAACTGGTTGCTTCACACTTCTGAGTTCATGGTTAGTACATCAATGCATAATCGCTATGCCACTAGTGAACTGCTGTACAAATTAAAAACAACAACAAAAACAACAACAACATTGCCATCAAGTTGTTGCTGACTTGTTGCTTCTCTATGGGGCAAAGTCGAATTCACCCTATAATCATCCATGACTGTAACTGTTCACAGGAATAGAAAGCGCAGTTTTTCTACCCCACTACAGCAACACACGTCAAAGGACACAAACAAAAATAGAAGTAAAAAATGAGTAGATAAACCAGACCTTACTCAGGACCACAGATATAAAAGGGTGGGTATTTAACATTTACACTAATATACTTATGTGTGCTTGAAGTATATCCATGCTGATAATGGAATAGACATGGGTTAAAGAGACTTCGGAACGCAGTCACTGGAACACCAAAAAAATGGGCACAATATAATTCACCAAAACAATCTTCTGCACCCCACTCTGGTGTGCGGTAACTAGCGCTTTAAAAGCTTTCAAGCGTCTGATGGAGATGCAACCATTTGTTTCTTTGGGCTCAACAAAGCAAGAAAAGTGTGAATAAAATCTCACAGTCATAAAGGAATTAGTCCAGAGCTAGCTGACAATGCAAACCTCTGTCTTTTCCACCCTGGTGCCAGAATGGCTGATCATTCATTCTGGAAGGAATCATAAGAGAGCATAATGAATAGAGTGGGAGAAAAATATGAAACAAAATCAAAAATAAGAATAAAAATACAGGTTTAATATAGATTGATGAAACCATCAAGACCTCCCACTGTGATTCCTTTCAGAGTAGTTGATAGCAGTATTCAGGCACCATGTAGTTTTCTCATGTAAGGGTAGTCAAAACTGGGAGTTTTGGGGCCAGTGGAAAAAATTAAATATTTTTAATTTAAACAAAAAATTAGATATGTTTTAATTTAAACAAAAACTAAATATAAAAAGGAGTTTTTTATTAAGGTTGCAGAATACAAGCTACATAGACAAAGAGCAATTGTACCTCTACAAACCAACATAGAAAAAATAAAAATGAAACTATTAAAAATGTCAACATTATATAGCCTCTAAAATATAGATCATAATAGTTATTTGGCCAATCACCCCCTTTTTTGAAAATGAAAAATCAGCATCACACTGGTAATTGAAACCTTCTATACTATAGCCTATAACATGGGATAACGTGTAGGTATCTTGCTTTCTTTGCATGATCCCTGATTTTTACACCCCCCCCCCAAACAGGTCATATCCGCTACCTTGGAAAACACTGATCTAAGAGAATAAAATATTTTGGATTCAATTTAATTTTAAGAGTGAAAAATGAAAAAAAGTGAAAAATGTGTATGCTAAAATCTAGATATTACTGTTGAGATAAAATTAAGAAGGATCAAGATAAATGAAAAGATAGCTTGTGTTCATGGATCAGAACATTTAATATGACTAAGATGCCGATATTCCCTGTACAGGTACTATAACAATATAATCACTGTCTAAATTCTAGCTGAATATTTTGTAGCATTGACAAATGGATCTGGAAATTCATACAAAAATGCAAAGGTTTCAGAGAAGTTCAGACAATCTAGAAAAAGAATAAAGTTTGAAAACACACTGATTTCAAGTTACTAAAATATTATAGAACATGATATGGCATATCACTGAATAAAGGAATAAACATATATATCAGTGGAATAAATTCAAAAGTCAAGAACCAAATCTTTACACTTATAATCAATCAAGATTTGTCATGAACACTCATAAAGTCCAATGGAGAAAGAATCATCTTTTCAACACACAATGCTGTAGTGACCGAATATCCACAGGTAAGTGAATAAAGCACAAGTGCTAACTCATATTATAATCAAAAGTTAGTTCAGAACCTACTAAACCTAAAGAGTAAGACTTAACGCTATGACCTTCCCAGCATCTGTAAGCATAAATATTCCTAACCATGAGGTGTGGATTGACATCTAATGACACCAACATGTGCCACCAATGACAAAGAAAGAGCAGATAAATTTTAAAGTTTTAATGTTCTTCAAAGTTTCCACTGAGAACATGGCAAACTAATCTCAGAACAGAAAAGGAAAAAATTAGTCATGTATCTGATCAGAGAGAGAACTGTACTCACAATATAAGACAAATCTGTTACAGCTCGGCAATAAAAGTAAAATGATCTTTATTTTTTAAAAATGGGATGAGGCTTGATTAGACATTTCTCAAAAGGAAATGCACCCTATTAGGTGCCCTTAGGCCACTTTCATCTCGCAGCAACCATCTACGTACAATAAAACAAACCATTGCCCAGATCCGTGCCAGCCACCCTTAACACTTGTTAGGCTTAAACCTACTATTGCAGTCATTGTGTTATTCAATCTCCTTGCTGGTTTTCCTCTTTTATTGATGGAACCTGTTTGAATATTGGCGGCATTCCTTCTAAGATTTTATTGAATGATTCTCATTTTTACCATATGGCCCATGAAAAGATTTTGCACCTAGAGGAACTGCAGTGTCTGAACTTCAACTGAATTTAAAGAAGATGATGGAAAAGTCGATTACTGCAAGGAAGACTTTAATAGGAAATGAAATGGCCCACTTATTCAAACAGAGTCAAGTGGTTCATGTAAACAAAAGCTATGGGATCAGAACTGGCAAAAATTAGGTTACTGCTCTTATGTTTGATAGGAGCATTCAAGTTATTTAGACAAAGGATATTCTCATAGCTACCAGTTCAGAAGTCCCACCTTTTCCTGGAATCGTGATTGATGAAAATGCAGCTATATATCTTAGTATTTTGTCTTTTTTTAAACATGAGACAAAAGATGTTTGCCATTGATTCCAGAGCAATAGGCGTAGAATTGGGTTTGATGAGGCAAAGATGTGGTGCAGATGTGACAGTAGTTGAGATTTTAGATTATGTTGAAGGAACTGGAATTGACATGGGGATATCTAAAAATGTTCCAAATTTCCTTCAGAAAAAGGAATTTAAATCTAAATAGAACACTTAACTAGTATTCCAGTTATGCCAAGAAATCAGATGGGAATATTGAAGTTCCATCTTGTAGTGATAAAGTAAAAGTCATATCCTGCGCTAAGTGTTGCAGGCCAATGCAGACCAAGAGTCTATCATGACATTAAACGCACTGGGAATTTAACAAGATCCTAAAGGTGAATAGCCCTACCACTGAGTACCAGGTTCCAAACTGAAATTTCAAATATCTCTGCAATTCATCAAGTGGTTTCGGGTCCAATGATGGCTTCTAACACAGACAATGAGGGTATCAACAGGAATGGATGGTGGCATTGTGCACATCAGCTACAACTGTGTGCCCTCAGTGAACACAGTTCACAGACACCCTGAAGCTTCTTGGGCTGGCAAGTAAGAAAAGCAGTTGAAAGAGGCGGGTAGTGAGTACAAAGTTGGGAAATTCTCATTTGTTGCTAAGAGTCGAGCTAAGATGAAAGTTGACACAGATGACATGGTTAATATTCTTGGACAGAAATCAATGAACATAGTTCGGGGACCACACATTCTAGGACTCGATGCCTGAGAAAGGAAAAATGAAACAGATCCGGCTTTGGAACGTGGAGCATCATGCCGAGATAGAACCTGTTGGTCACAGACGTTTTACAAGCAAGCCTAGTTGCATCGGTTGCCAAACCAGTCAACTTTTAAATCATAGGATTAGGATTAGTTCCTGTGAAATTTCCTGAGAGCTTTTATAGAAGTTGCATATCTAAACAGGAAATGCTCCCGGCTCCAAAAATTTCTCGGACAGAATTAAGAAACTTTTGGAATATATTTAATAGCCTTGGACAAAATGGAATAGCCTTACGTCTATATTTTAAATGCAGTCATCAATATTGCAAGAAACAAGCTGCTTATAATAGCATCCAAGAAAATGTCCATCAACCCATGTTTTTTATGCTTTTAGGAAAGATTCCACATCACTGACTTTATCTTAAGAAGCTTTTACTTCTGAGACAATGTGGTTGAATTGATTTACATGATGGAACTGAAGCATGGCAAGGTGAACATTTGTGTGACCAATTTATTTTAAACGTCATTTGCATATTGGAAACACAAATCAGTTATTAAAACAAGAGTCAAATATGTATAAAATGGAAATTATAAACATTAAAATTTCACGTATTTTATGTCACCTGTTTTATTTAACCCTCAAACTCTCACAGCTTAGAGACAGATGATAGATTTCTAAGGTTCCATTGAGATCTGCAAGTCTAAAGGATCTTAGTATAGCCATCTATATTAATGAGGTTCACCTATGAAGCACAATTAGGCACTCCACTATATAACACTGAGGAATGCAATAGTATGGAAATCAATGTGGTCTTTCAATTACTGGTTACTCTGAACAAGTTAAGATGGTGTTTGTACTTCCTTTCTGACTACCTCTGATATGTATCCTTATTGCTTTTATAGTCTTAGATGCACTTCAGAATGCATAAGCTAACATAGTATCTAAATGCATAGCTAATATAGGACCACATTGAAAAAAATTTAAGAAAGGAAAGGAGCGATCCAAAATCAACCCTTCAACACAACATCTTCAACAATGAGAAGAAGAGCAACACGATAAACCCTCAACCAACAAAAGAAACAAGTCATAAAAATTAGGGCAGAAATAAATGAATCAGAAAACAGGAAAGCATTTTTAAATATCAGCAAGACAGGAAGGTGTTTCATTCAAAGGATTAAAAAATTGACAAATCACTGGCAAACTTAAAAATGGGAAATAACGAATGAGGTGATAGCACACTAGAATCAAATAAAATTAAAAATTAAAGACTATTCCAAAAAACTGAAAACCTAGATAAAATGAACAAATTTCTAAAAACACAGTATTCACCCAAATGCACAAAACATCAATAAATCCATAGCAAAAGAAGAAAAACAATCTGGTAATTTAAAAAATTCCATTAAAAAGTCCAAGGCCAGATGGGCTCACCAGGGAATTCTACCAAGCATTCAGAGAAAAGCTGACACTAGTTCTACAAAAACTGTTCCTGAATATAGAAAAGGACAGCAAACTCCCAAACTACTTTTATGGAATGAGCATTACCCTGATATCAAGACCAGACAAAAAACACAAAAGTAAAAACCTATAAACCAATACCCCTTTATAAACACAGCTGTAAAAATCCTCAACAAAATCCTCACAAGTAGAACCCAACAGCAAATCACAAAAATAATATACCGTAAAACATTTCGGGCTGAGCCCCGGTGGTGTAGTGGTTGTGCACAGGACTGCGGCTCACTGGGTTGGAGGTTCAAATCCAGCAGCAAGGCTGGGCCTCCTACTCCCACCACCAGAGGCAAGTGATGCCCAAAAAGCAAAAATATATATTTCAAAATAGGTGGAACTTACACCAGGTAAGAAAGGATGGTTCAACATTAGAAAAGCAATCAATGTAATCCACCATAAAAACAAAAGAAACACATGAACATAAGCAATATCCCTCCCTGCTTTGAAAAACACTCAGCAAAATAAGAATAGAAGGGACATTTGCCAAAACAATAAGTACCATATATGGAAGAACAATGGCCAACATTTCTTTTAAGCAGAAGAGACTGAGAACAGTTCCCTTGCAAACAGATGCTGATCAAGGATACTTCTTTTCACTACTCTTATTCAGTATAATTCTGGAAGTATTAGGTAGAGCTGTTACACAACAGAAAAGAAAAAAAAAAGAATTAAAAGTGGCAAATAAGTGAATCTTTCACTGTCTGCATATGATATGATTCTTTATGTAGAAAACCTCAAGGACTTGACAAAATAATTATTGGAAATACTATATTGATTTAGCAATATAACAGGATATAAGATTGATTAACAGATAAAAATCTATCATATTCCTATATACTAATAAAAAGAGCTATGTTGAAGAAAATTATATATATATATATATATATATATATATATAATCAATAGTGACATAAAAGAAAAAACACTTAGAGGTAACCCTAACCAGAGATACAAAAGACTTGCACCAAGAGAATTGCAGAACACTAATGTACAAAACCGAGAGGCTCACATGAAAGGAAGAACATTCCATGTTTATGGATAAACAAAGAAAAAACTCACTGCCATCAAGTCACTTCTGACTAACAGTAATCACAGAGGGAAGAGGTTTCTGAGATTGTTACTATTAAAGGAAGTAGAAAGTGTGGTTTTCCTTCTGAGGGGCAGCTGGTGGCTTCAAGCTGCTGGCCTTGACGTTAGCACCCCGATTCATCACCACTATGTCACCAAGATGCTTCATGTTCATGAATAAGAACACTACATGTTCATGGAGAAGATACAGATGATTGCTTCATTCTTTCAAGAAATGGAAAAACTAATCATTAAAGCATATTCAGAAGCTGGTTACATTGCTAGATTTTTGGTGACGTTTCCAAATTTATGATTTTCACATTGTATAAATGCAATATCCGTGGCCAAAATATTGCATTAATTTGAACTGGCTACTCCTCTACTATATTCAAATAATTAAATTAAATCATGTCTAATAACCTACTTTTCATTTGGAAAATGAGGAGAAGGCAGTATCTGAATAACGGTAATATTCTAGCTTATTGTCTATCACTAAAATAAAGTCAGCATGCAAATTTGTCACATTATAAAATTCTGTCAAAATGTGAATATATCCTCTCCCTAGGTCTGTTCACATCTGAAGATATTGTTCCGGTTCTTCTAACCCTGAAGAATACTGTACTTCTTGATTTACAACAACTCAAAGTAGGAGTCAAAAAATATTGCCACAAATTCATAGGAAATGTTATTAAAAGAAAAATACCAAAGTATGAAACTATTATCAACATACCCTTTACCCATATCTATAAAATTCTGAAAACAATGCTTCCATCTGTCTAGGTCTTCTTCTCCAACTCTCGTTTCTCACTTTGGCTTTTGTGTTAATGTGACACTAAAAGCTCTGACAAAAGAATTTCAAACACCAGCAGGGTCACCAAGGGTAAATAGGTTTCAGTGAAATTTGAAGACCAAGAAGAAAGAAAAGACTATGCAATTCTGAGGTGCTAGTTGCTGGATACCTTATGAAGAGCAGTGTGACATTGTCAGTTATAGTGACAAAAATCAGTCCCTCAGATTAGAAGACATTCAAAATTCAACTGCTGAATTATGTTCTCCTCAAAGCAGAGTCAACCAGAGTCAATGTGGATTGAGAAAAGTTTTCAGGACCTTCATTTGTTCATGGAGCACCATTGCAAATGAAGAAGTAGCTTCAAACATCCATTGATAAAGGGAACCTGGGATACGAAATATGAATCTAGGAAATTTGGAAATCATCAAAAATGAAATGAAACACATCGAGATTGACATTTCATCCATTGGTGAGCAAAAAGTGAACTGACAGCAGTCATTTTGAGTTGGAAAATCTTATGATTATGCTGTGAAAGACAAATGCAAGAGATCTGGCTTCAGACTCACCATCAAAGAGAAACTTTCAAGATCTATAATGAATCTGTGATAGGATAGTATCAGCAAGGCAACAAGAGAGCATAGTTAATACAAGTATTATTCAAAGGTATGCCCCAAAACTATTAAAGCCTATGACTAGTAAATAGACACATTCTGCCAATTTCTTCAATCTGAAATCGATCAAACCTTGCTCTGAGCAATTGTTTAATGATCAAGATGCATTGATAATTATTGGCAATTGGATTGGGGAAGTTGGAAACAAACAGGGATCTCTACCAATTGGAAAGTATGGCTGTGTTGATAGAAACTGAGCGAATAGAAATTTTGTAACAACAGTGACCTGCTCTGCTGTACATGTGGACTTTGCAAGATGGAAGGCACAGGAATCAAATGGACTGCATCTTGGAGATCGAGCAATATCAGGAGCCAAAATGAAGCCAGCAGCTGACTGTGGAACAGATTGTTCATCACTTATATGCAAATTGAAGTTGAAGTTAAAGAAAATGAAAACAAGTCCACAAGACACAACCGATGGCTAACCATGATGAGTGCAAGAATGTACTAAGAAGGTTCTAAAACTGATGGTGGTGATGATTGTACAACTCTTTCTAATGTGGATGAACAACTAAACTATATGCTATATGAATTATATGTCAATAAAGCAGAGAGAAAAGGAAAAACTAATTAATTTAGGAGGAGAGTTCATGATCTGCGGTCATTGGGATTCCATACACTAGATTAATAAAGCTTTCTACAAGTTAGAAGACTAGTTTTATATTAAAATTACAAATACTTAAAAAATAGAAAGCTAAAATATAATCTGAAGTATACACCACCTTGATTTCTTCTTTATTTTTATAAATCATTTTACTGGGGTCCATTATACCTCTTATAACAACCCATACA
>PVJH01000216.1:386506-398450 GCA_004026705.1 Nesogale talazaci
CAATAGCAGGGGGGAGCCAAAAAGGGAGCTGATATTAAGGAATTCAGGAAGAAAAAGATTGTTTTGAAACTGACTGTGGCAGCAATTGTGCAAGACTACTTGATGTGATTGAATTATGGAATGATGTGATATCTGCATTAACTCCCAATAAAATGGCTATGGAGAAAGTGAAGAAGGAGGAGGAGGAGAAAAGAAGACTCTATGTTAAGATTGAAAAGAGTCATTTGTGGTATTTGCATAATCTGTGATCAATTTGAGACTTAAGAGTAAAGAAGTGGAGGTGAGCCTATCAATCAGGATGCACCTCATTTGTAACTGCTAAGGAGATAAACAGCTTATCCCCAGTAAGGCATTACTGCAGACAAAAAGCTTGGAACTATGGTAAAGATTTGGAGCTGAGGCTGAGCCTCGGTGGTGTAGTGATTGTGGGGGACTGTGTCCTACTGGGCTGGTGGTTGAAATCCTGCAGCAACTCTCTAGGAGCAAGGCTGGGCCTCCTACTTCCACCAGAGGGCAGTGATGCCCCCCCAAAAAAAAAGACTTGGAGCTGAAGAGGCCACATGTAGACCGATGAATGCTGAGGTGCTTACAATGCCACTGGATCCACAAGACTTTCCAACCACTGGCCTGTGATCTTCCTGCATTCGGCTTCATTTCATGGCTACATGAATGTGAAAAAGAATTTATAGACGAGTATCAATATATGGGATCCTATCAGACTTACGGACTTGATCTGAACTGAAATGTTTTTGCCATACTCAATTGTTCTTATATATATAATGTTCTCTCATACACACATGAATATCTATTAATTTCTTTTTCTAGTCTGCCTAGACTAGCACATCATTAAAAAGCATTAGTCTGTTCAATTGAGATGTTTAAGTAGTTTACTACTGACTGTAAAAATGGCTCCATAAGATTAAAAAACTGATATTTTTTTAAGTTTAAAAAAAGATTAACAAACTGAAATTGTTAAGATCCCACAGGTTGGCAATAATGTACATAGCTATATAAACATATACATAATTCTATAAAGTCTCAATTCTGCTGTATCATGCTGTTGTAGTTGCATATACATATAATGTGTGTACATTATAATTACAGTCTGTTTATCCTAAATGTGCCAAACATGATTGTTGTTCATGACTAAGATGCCTACACCATTTTGAATTCTGTGCTAATGTTGTCAGCAGAATGCGGTGATAAAAATGCTCAATATTTTCACAGTGGCATGGGAAGATGGCAAAATTTCCCTAAAGTGCAATAGATTTTCAAGTGCATTGTGTCTTATTCTAAAACATATTTAATAGAGTCAGTTGACTGTGTTGAGGTTATTTATTATGGGGCAAATAAATTAGCGTAGGTTTTAACCCTTGTACATTTTGCCCATAACCTTTTACAAAGTTATTCTTTTATTGTATATTCAGAGAAATAAATATACATATATGTATAAGTATTAAATTTCAATGTAAATAGATGTGTATACATAAATACATATGTGTATGCATATGTGTATCTTGAGTGTGTACCCTTAAATTCCCAATCCTATTTTGTCTTTTGGAACACAAATGCTGAAGGCAATTTTTCTAGAAAAAGGATGGGGCAAGATTCTAAGTGCTGCTGTTTTATGAATGTTTATTGAAATGTTAATGTAAATATTTATGTTTGTTAGCCCAGAAGAGAATTTTTTGAAAGTTAAAGGAAACTTCACACACACATATAAAAAAATACAAAAACGCTGGCACTTGAATGTTGAATGTCATCATGTGCATGAAATGACTTATTTCAGGGTAGTGTCAGTTTTTAATGCTAAGTTATATTAAACTCTGATGTTAAATTAAGCAGACCTGGCATTAGCAGTGTAGTCATAACATACTGATGTTAGTAAAAACAAAATCTGTGACTTGAAATTAAAACCTGCCAAGGTTTTTATAAACTTATCTTCAGATATTAGTGAAACACTTCAAAACACTGAGGTGAAGTGTCTAGATTCTCAATGTTTATTGCATGAGCTTTGTGTGTGTGTGTGTGTGTGTGTGTGTGCTTCCCCCAGAAAATGTCTCGCGTATTATCATCCTCAAAGACGTGGCAGCCTCTGTTATACTGACAAAATCAGTGGTCTGTACATCTGGCAACGGGATTGGAGCAAATTTTCCAACAAGCAAAAATTTTTTGTTAACGTTTCAAAAATCATGGAAGAATGAATTTAGCATTGCTGAGTGTAAAGATTGACCCTCCAGCCATTGTAGCTTTTATAATTGCTTATTGTTTTAGTTTAGATGCCAGCACTGCATGTGCTGTGCCTATTCTGATTTTATAAAAAGAAAAAGTTGAACTGTGCTGGGTGCAGGGGGGTGGCGTGCGGAACAAGCAAGCAAGAAGAGCCAAAAGGAATGCCAGGGGATACTCTCAGACTTGCTCTGGAACTGAGAGGGGCTAAAGAAAATGGAAGAAATCATGAAATACAAGAGCAGAACAGAAAACTTCATGCGATCGGCTTGAAAAGACAAAGTAAAGTAAGATAGCGAAACATTCAAAGATCTGGATTTAGGAAGCCTAAAAGGAAGAGTACACTTGACATGCATGAATCTGAAAGAAGTGAAGATATAAATCAAGTAGATCCCCTCAGAAGCCACTATTTCTATCGGATCTCTTTTTCCATTTTCTTTCAGGAGACCATAATGGCACGAAGACAAGCGTATTATGAGACAACTCATCTGCAGCCATCATTAATTGCATATATATTTAAACAAGTTTTGCCTCAAATACACATATGTATGTCTGAACTAGAACCCTTAGAGTGATAGTTTGGGATCTACACATGTATGGAACGTCACAATTCACCACTCATTACACATTGCTTTAGACAGCATTAAACTTCATAGAAAATAAGGCAGTGGTCTTTTCTAAAAATTTGCTAACTCAAAATTGGTATCTGAATTCCTTGAGCAGCTAAGAACAACATTTGTTAGCTATGAATCAGACACAGGTGTTCATTAATTAATTTTGGTACATTTTATGGTAAATAAAAATAACTATTAAGGATCACTGATGGCACTATTATGTGTTATGCATTAGGCTGCTAACTGCAAGGCCCCACGTCCAGACCCATCCACTCACTGAACCTGGAGAGAAAAATGAGTTTATCAGAACCTATCTATAGATATCTACAGGCTCAGAAACCCTACAGTCGCTACATGTTGAAATCAACTCCTTGCCAGTGAATTTGGTTTAGGTAAGAGGGAACATATGTGATTAGAAGAAGGAAGCAAAGGTTAGGATTATAATGACCTTTGATATTTTATCAATATTCAGCTCCTCAATACTGGCTACATTTTATACTTGCAAATATTTTAGCATGAGGCTTTCAAGAGAAAGAAAATAACAGTTTATACATTAAAACCGTATGTCTAGTTTACATTAAAAATAGAGTTGAGACGAGGGTCGCAAGTTGGGCAATAGATAAAGGATTTGGACAAATAACAGCACTTTCCTATAAAGTACGTTGTTTTGCAAGACACACATTACCTGGACATTGGTATGGCAGTGTGTTTGAGCCTTTCTGCACAGAAACACTCTGAGATGTAGTACTACGACAAAGAAGCTCCTCGAATGCCACAGTAAGACATAGCAAGCCAAAATGTGAGCACTGTGGCAGCAGTTCAAAGCCCTGATGTTTAAATCTCATTTTTAAGGGACAGCCCTAACTTTTATTATTAAAAAAAATCAGAGACAGCAACTATGGAAATGTAAAGCAGAAAAGCTGGGCTGTGTGTTTGTGAGAGAGAGAGAGAGAGAGAGAGAGAGAGAGAGATACAACTGTATTAATCAGGATAATCTACTTCACACAACATAGGTGTAGGGAAAAAATTACTCACAAAGCACTTTTTAAATACCAAGTCCTTCATAAGGGCTAAATAAGAAGCTTGAATAGTACAAAAATTAACTATTGAATTAAAAATTGGATTTTCTTGAAGTGCAAATGACTTAACAGCAGAAATCCACTTCTCCTAATGTGCAGACAGTCACATTCATGGCTTCTCTCACAGAATTTTAACAAGGTTATTTAGTTGTGTAAGTAATAACTTTTTAGCACAGAGACATTATAGTCCTAAGGACACCAAGAACCATAAGGAAGGCAGTAGAATTTTAAATTTAGAAACAACCACTTCAGATTGCCTTACACTTCTCAATGACATTGTACATGTCATCTGTTTTATATTTCTGAGTATATTTTGATCATGTATTTAATTCTAGTATATGCCAGTAGTGGCCATATCCAACACTAAGAATCCTCGGGGGGAAATATGGAATAAATATGAGAGGGGATTGAGAAAGTTTCAAGGAAATCCTATTAGTTGTCTTGATTGTTTTCCATGAACTGTTGAAAATTCCTTTATTGTCATGAAAAATATATGTTTAATATATTTCTGATTCCTCAGATATCCATCATGAGTGTTATATATCAGATGCATATATATATTAAATCATTGACTTTTGACACAGTGAAATTGGTTCATAAATCAGTCGAAGCCTCTGAAAAGGAGGTCTGGTGGTTCAGTGGGTAGGCATTCATTTACCTGTTGACTAAAAAGTTGGAAATTCCAACCCACCAGCCCATTTATAGAACAGAGGCACGACTGTCTGCTGTCATGCAGTTTTAAGGCTTGAAAACCCTCTTGGCCAATTATACTTTATCCTACTCTGTCATATAGGGCCAATTTGAGTCTAAATCACTCAACAGCATTGGGTCTGGTTTGGTTTTAACTATGAACTTAGGCAAGAGATCAAAGAACCTGTGTATTTAACTCAGGACATATAAGGCCAGTGGCAGGGAAAGCTTAAAATCACATTCAGTCTATTTTTCATGTAGGCAATAGTAACTATAAAAGCAGAAGCAGGACAGCCAAACCAGGAGAGGCAAAAATGTGAATTTTATTCTAGTAAATTTGTTAAGTAATCTTAATATAAATATATTCAAAAGCTAGAGATGGAGGTGACATTTTCAAGCAACAAGGCCTGCCAAGAAATGCCACAGAATTTATTCTTCCATTTATTTTAATTGCTAATTCTGAAACTCCTTTACCCTGACCCCTTTTTAAAATATGAAAGCATATAAGGCATGTTCTATTCAGGAGAACAGGTCTGGGAATACTGTGAATCTACAAGTGCTAAAACTTAAAGGTTTTTATTAATTGAAATTATGTTTTTAACTTATGTTTCACTATAGAAATAACTTATGTTTCACTAGAGAAATACTCAAGATATTTAATTGCCAGTTATGGCATGGGTACTGAACTATAAGAACAAATGTCAACCATAGTCTGTGAGAATAATTATGGAAGTACCCTACAGATCCAGATGTCCTACTTCAGTTGCAAGAGGCCCAGAAGATTCTGGAGGAAGGACTGAGATTAGGAGGAAGATGAGGCAGGTCTTTGAACCATCTGGACAACAGTTAATAATGAAGAAATGATTCCACATTTCAATCATTGGGAAAGCAGCATTGATACCTCACAAGGAGGTGTCACCATTAACAAAAGCAAATCCCCACCTGGTTCAAGTGGAAAATTGAAATTCAAATGCACAGAGATGATGCTTCACCTTTTGCTTTAGTTTAGATAAGGAGTTCAGGATGCCTGAGATCCCCTTCCACCTTCCTTAAATCGAGTAGTGTCTGTGTTCTCCATTTTCTCCTATGTTTACAGGATAGACCCTGACATTCTCCTTCCTTCCCAGCTCCCCGGGACTGTTTCACATGAAAATAAAGTTGTTTACTTTCTACCACCACTACCCACGCCCTTCTGCGGAAGCTGTTGCACAGATTGGCTTCACTATCCCTCCCTGGTCTGCCTTAGTTGGAGACTGCTTCGAGAGGTGACATTTGTATTTCAAATGTTAGACACCCTACTTGAAACTGACAGCAAAAGAAGGAAAGCTGTAAAGAGAATCCCAAGAGAGAATGTCTTCTCTGCTCTTCAGAGGCAGATCTCATGCGTAAGAGTTTAGTAAGAGATCCCATTGTTCATTCTCAGATACTGGGCCCAGATGTCACCTCTTCTGCTATGTGTTTCCCATCTTAAATTGGGACCATTGCTAATTTTCTTTTTGTACTTTGATCATCTTTCTACTATATCCCTTGTTAGACCCATTTTAAATCATTTACCTCTAGTGCCACGGACTGGGGATACCTGGAAATCAAATGTTGAAATGATAATCCTATAATGAGCTTACATATGTACAACATATATTGTGCCTTTTAAAGCAATTTTTATTTTAAATTAGTTAGCGGCTATAATGTTGGACAATGGGTTTTCTATCCAACAGCTTGGACAACTTATCAAAGCCTCTAGGAGGTTATCCTGCCTGTTTTTTGGACTGAGGAGTCCTGGTCACTTAGTGCTGTCCAGTTGGGCAGCTGTTGGAATCAACCAGCCGCTCTGTAGGGGACAGACTTACAGACTCAGAAACTCACTCACGGGCAGGTCTCTCTGTCCTAGAGAGTCTCACGGAGTTGGTAGGAGTCCTGCCAATTACTATCTTCCCTAAGACCCGGATGAGACCTGTCCAGCGTATGGCTTCATCTTCCCTCCCTTAACCTTCCCACCTTGGTAACCTTCAAAGTCTGCTCCTTTGGGTATAAAAGTCTCTGTCTTGGATATGGTCTTTGTAACAGGAGTCTCACACAGTAGCTGTCCTTTCGTGATTGATGTATTTCACACAGCACAGCATGCAGACCAGACTCATGTCGATGCATTTCATGAGATGTCTACGAATCTCAACATTTGTTTTAGCAATGCACAGTATCCCATTGTGTATATGTGCCGAAGTTTCTTTATCCATTTTTACTACTGATGGGCATTAGCACAGTGGGTCATTCATCAGTCTTTGAGTCTGGAGGTCCATATTCTTGTTTACATAGATCACAAGACAAGCAAGGCAGGAGAATCCTAGCAGAGATTGAAGGGATCACGATGGAACCTTGCTGCTCAATCTTCAAGTCTAACCCTGCAATAATTGTCCTTTCTCAGTAGGAAATAAATTCTCAGGAAAAGTTTAGGAAATATGATGTTTCTCCTCTCACTAAAATATCCCTACCTGGACCATCGGCATGAGGAAGGTACCATTCTTTCACCTTCTTTCTATTTCCATTTCTAAGTCTGACCCTAATTCTATTAAAAATAGTGCAGAAAAAAGGTGAAAGGGCCGTATTAAAAAAAAAAGTATTTTAGTTGTACAAATAGCACATTCTTTATAGGCTAACACATCTTGGGCAGCTTAGAGAAAAATGATGGGGGGGAAATCAAATTACAGAAATGCTAACAAATTTAGATAAAGAATAAGGAGAATATGTTATCTAAGGAAAGGTGAATGCAGGAATCTTTTTGAATCATTTCTGCAGCAGTCCTCTTCTCACAATAACCCTGATCATTGCCGCATGTCCTCAAAAACAAGGAATTATACTACAAAGTCTGAAAATCCACTCCTTTTAGCCTCGCTGAACTTGCAACTTGGCATCAAGACACCCATTGCCCAATCCCCGACAATTGTGAATTATGTTATCTTAAAAAGCGCAAAAGGACTGTGCGTTTGTGGTTAGAGGTATTGCCATGGGAGAGGGGTGACCCTGGATGATGCAGGTGTGCGCTGTTTAATAGTAAATGTCCTTAGCAGTGAGTAAGAGCCAGAAGACATCCAGGATGCCAGGAGGGATTCTTGAGTCAAGGACTATAAACCAAAAAGACAGGAGAGCAAGTCCTTTCCCAGAATCTTCAAAAGGAACCAGCACCTCAACTTTAGTCCAATAGAATGACTTTGAGTTTCTGATCTCCAGAATTTTAATTCGTGTTGTTTGTAAGTCAGCAAGTCCGCGGTAGGAAAGTTGGTGATGCAGTGGTGTAAGCCTCGGACTGCCAACCTCAAAGTTGGTGATTCAAACCTACTTGCCACTCTGCAGGAAAAGAAGAGACTGCCTGTTTCAGAAGACAGGGAAAAATGGAAGACTTTGAAACCCAAAGGAGCAGTTATACCCAGTCCTACAGGGTCACCAAGAGTCAGAATAGACTCAGTGACATCAAGTTTGTCTTTATGTTGTGTTTCAGTATATGATCATGTGATAAAAAATGAAGACACCTGGTTGCAGAAATATGGCATCTAGCTAAGACTTACAGGTACAGAGCTCCAGCTGCCAGACCATAAAAGTGAGAGGTTGAAATCGTGTACACTGGTAAAATAGGAACCAGAAACATAGGGAATCCAGGACAGAGGATCCCTTCAGAATCAGTGGTGAGAGGGGCCATACCAGGAGGTTGGAGGGAAGGTGGGGTAGAAAGGAGGAACCCATTAGAAAGATCTACATATAACCTCTTCCCTGGGGTATGGACATTACAGAAGTGGGTGAAGGGATACATTGTACAGTGTACAATATGACAAAATATTAATAATTTATAAATTATCAAGGGTTCATGAGGGAGGAGGGAGCAAAGGAAGAGAAAAAATGAGGAACCAATGCCAAAGGCTTACTTAAATAGCAATCAAATATCTTGAGAAAGATGACAGCAGCAAATATGCTTGACATGCAATGGACGTATATACGGATTGTGATAAGAGTTGGATGAGCCCCCAGTAAAATGATTTTAAAAAATGAAGACACCTGTCCATATGGGATTAGAATTAGGATGGTATGGTGAAATGATTAGAAACATTAGAGTTGTTTGACTTTCTGGCTGATCCGATCTGAAATTTTGCAACTTTGCAGCACTCTCTTCTGCCTGACTGGAGCCAATCTTCCAAGCAGTTTTCAGGTGACGGCCTCACTCTACCAAAGGAGACCGGAAGTTCCCTCTTCTTGCATCACACATTCTCCTGTCCCAGATCTCGTAGCTGCAATGTGGGATTCTTCTTCACAGAAAGAACAGACCGGCAGACTCCGACTTTAAGAAGAGGGACCTTTTGGAACATAGTACGGTGCACAGGCGTGACTGGTGACCATCTGCATTTGGCTTCTCCAAGAGAAACAAGGTGTTGTTGTTGTTGTTGCTCTTGCTGTTGTGGGTCACTTCCAGCTCCCAGGAACACTATATACCACAGAATGATGTAGTGCCCGGTCCTGCACCATCTTCACATTCATTTTTTATATCTGAACCCCCCACAGCAGCTACTGGTTCAGCCCATCCCACGGACAGAGGCCCTACCTCTTTTTCACAGTCCTTCTCCAGGGACTGATCTCTCCTCTTCTGATAATTTGCCCAGAGCACACCATCCTTGCCTCCAAGAAACATGTTCACTAACAGACAGCAGATCTGTCTGTTCTTTTCACAGTCCATGTACTTTCAGTATTCTTAAGGAAAGCCGTAGCTCAAAGGTATCCATTTTTCTTTGGTCTTCCTGATTCCACATCCAAATTTCATATGCTCATGAGACCATTGAAAACACAATGGCTTGGATCAGGCATACTTTCCTCCCCCAAGTAGCATCCTTGAAGAGAAAGGAGTACTCACGTTCTATTTCCTTAACAATGTGAAATGCTAGAGAGGACAAAGAGTATTATCTCCCATTATTGTTTGCTAAAAATATACTATTTGCAGCTTGATAGCATCATTAATCTTTGGACCTGTTTCTGGAGAATTATAATATTTTAATGAGAATGTAAATTTGAGCTTCCTTTCAGTGTAGTGTGAAATATATAGAGTGCTTGTTCTTCCTTTTATCTTCTTTTACTTAAAATAGGTTTTTAGGAAAATTTGCAAGTCACCATCTGTATCTCAGATGTAAAGTAATATTAAGAGAATTATTATCTCTGCCCAAAACATCTCTGACCTGAGATTTTCAGGAGTTTGCTTTGAACTTTGCACACTTGGTCAAAACCTGGAAATAAAGTAGCCACCCATCATACCTATCACCATGTGAAAAAACAGAGCAGCGAGTGAATAGACGCCTTCAGAGGGTCTCAATAAGTCTTTGGAAGTTTTCATGTGACCCCAATCCCATATCCCTATATAGTAGACAAGGAGCCATGTATGTTTAATAGGTATTGAGGTCTTTTTATAAAAAAAGACTTTTGTTACAAAGACTTCAGTCCAGCAGGTCCACTAAAAACTTGGGTGTTAACTTTGATAATAATGAAAGCAGCATGGCGCAATAAAATAGGACTATACAGGGTACAGTATAGCACCGATGAAACATACAGCTCTCCTCTGGTTCTTTAATGCTTCCTCACCCCACTAAAATGACCCTAATTCTACCTTACAAATCTGGCTAGACCAGAGCTTGTACATGGATACAGATAAGAGCTGGAAACATAGGGAACACAGGACAGCTTCCCAGGACCAATATTGAGAGTAGCCATACCAGGAGGGGAACGGGGAGGTGGGAAGAGAAAAGGGCAATTGATCATAATGACCTGCCTATATCTTCCTTCCAGGTAGGGGCTGAGCCCCGGTGGCATAGTGGTTGAGTGTGGGACTGTGGCCCATTGGCTTGGCAGTTCAAATTCAGCAGTAGCTCTACAGTAGCAAGGCTGGGTAGCTCCCACGACCACCAGAGGGCAGTGATGCCCCCCTAGACCCCCCAAAAAAACTTCCTCTCAAGGGGCTGGACAACAAATAAGGGGATAAAGGGAGATGTCAGTCAGTGTAAGACATGAAAAAAACAATAATTTGTAAATCACCAACGGTTCACGAAGGAGGGTGGGATGGAGGGGAAGGGAGGGAAAAAACCGAGGAGTTGATACCAAGGGCTCAAGCAGAAAGAACATGTTTTAAAAATGCTGATGGCAAACACATGTATAAATGTGCTTGACACAATGGATGGATGGATTGTGATAAGAGTTGTATGAGTGCCCTATAAAATGATGCATTGTAGATATATATATATATACATATAAATTTTAAAAATAAGGACTATGTTTCTCATTGCACTGCTTCTCTCAAGCTGAATGGCTATAGTGAAGCATCTCAGTTATCCTTCTATTTTGTCCATTGATAAAATGAGACTTGAACCTTATAATCACAAATATCCTTTCCACTTGTAAAGGGGCCTAATTGTCCTGAAACAAACTCCTGAGTAAAATGTCTTGCAATGTAAGGAAAAGACAACACACGAATGCATGCCTTACTAAAATATGTGGTGTGCACCATCATCTGTACCCCATAAGGAGTACATTCCAATTCTCTGGACAATCATTTTTTCCAAAGCCAAGTAATTTCATGGCATGGGTGCATGGACACTGGACGGCTGGCCCAAGCGGGGAGGAGTCCGACCTACCAGATGGAACTGTCTGTACCCGTCAAGACCAAGGCCTCAGAAACTCACTGTCAGCTGGAATTGATTGAGTGGCAATGAGTTTGGATTTGCTTGAACAGACAGATTGTTTCTGCCTCTTTTGGAGGCTGTCTCTATCTTGGTCTCACTGTCTAGCAAGAAAGGGAAATGTTCATAAAGGTACCTGAAGTTAAAACTATTATGAACCTCTCAACTTTTGCCGGAGATGTCTACGCAATATTAATGACTTTAAAACAAAAGGTTTAAAAATGCACAAATCGGGCTGAGCCCCGGTGGCGTAAGTGGTTGAGTGTGGGACTGTGGCCTGTGGGCTTGGTGGTTCGAATCCAGCAGCAGCTCTCAGGAGCAGCACTGGGTGGCTCCCACAACCACCAGAAGGCAGTGAGGCCCACAAAAACAAACAAACAAAAAAATGTACAACATCATTTCATGTGCATTGATAATGACAATAAATAATCAGGATTATGAGAATTGCGCTGATATTTCTCCATGCCTAATCAATAGACCCTTTGCTTATTTTTCTTTGTAATATTTTAATATGAATCTATCTTACATCAAATTTATTTTATAAAAATATAAGTAACCACCTGATAAAATTTAATAAATACATGGATATATTTCAGATTTAGGCTTAGGATTCATATGGGTCCCCTGATGCCTG